>CAKOAT010360709.1:310479-342870 GCA_932364175.1 Eruca vesicaria subsp. sativa
CTAATTTAAAAAATTAAGAACCCATTTGTGTATAATCAAAAAATAGAATCCATGCTTCTCAATGGGTTAATAACAATCTTTTGATTTTAAGATCTTTTTACCATATTCATTTTATTAATTTTACAAGACTGAAATAAAATAATAGAACAACAACCCTCTCATTTTATAAATACAAGGTATCTCGAACCCATTTTACCATCAACTCAATCAAATTTGAAAACACCATCAAAACCAATCAAAATATCTATTCCGAAATATTTGGCTTTACGGTTAACAAAAAAAAAACCCGCGCTTCTTAAGCGCGGGTCAAAATCTAGTACTAAATTATATGGACATTCTGTGAGTTAAGATATAAGGGAAAATTTTGATTCAGTTAACTTTCTCTATATATAACATATGGTACATAGCAAAAGAAGTTAACTGGACCAAATTTTTCCCTGATACCTTAACTCACATAATGTTCATATAATTTTGTCTGGATTAGAAGTTAACTGAACCATTTTTTTTATGCGCAATGACTTGCAACATCATATCAGAACAGCCATCAAGTATTTTAGCAACATTTAGTTTTCTTGTATGAGTGATATAAGTTTAAATAGTCAGTTTAGGTGCGGCAAAAGATAAAACTAAATTAAATAAAAAACTACATAAAATTATAGTGAAGTCCGAATGCCCGAATCTTCTCACTCCTTGAGATATTATGAGATAAAATTTCTTTAATCCAAATTTCACTTATCTAAAATATCAAGAACATTGTCACACATGTAGGGCAACATCACTACTTATTGTGACACCAAAGGCTCAATGCGCCTGTGATAACGTAAATCATAAACAATGTATGTTCCCATCGCATATACAGCTCTATGCCTCGCTTTGCACCACAATCTACTTAAATGTTAGTTGGATATACAACAATGGTAATAAATTCTAACACAACGTTCACTTCATAACATACAAAGCTTTTAATTTGTTTTTGCTTCAGTTGAATAAAAAGAACGAAAATGCAAAATTTTAATAAAAAAGAAAAAAAAAAGATCGAATTTAATTAAAATCGTTGCGGTGCGTCCCCTCTCTCTCTGGCAGGACAATAAACACCAAACTATTTTTTCTCTCCATTACTACTCCGATCTGACTAGAGAGCTCTACTCAACTAACCTCCCATCCGCCGACGCCGTTTTGATTCTCTCAAATCCTAACTCAACACAAGTCAACGAATCGAGTGGGGGTGGGGAGGGGAGACGGAGGAAGGCATATCTTCCTCTGCTCCATCATGTAAGCTTCTAAACAACCATGATGAAAATGGTGATTATGACTGGACGAAACGACGTCGCTAGATTCGTAACAAACAAAGAAGAGGAAGAGGACGAAGACGAATGTTTCTTCGAGTCTCTCGATCGCGTTCTCTCTTCCTGCTCTTGCTCCACTTCAAACTCCGACTACGACTCCGACCCGATCCACGATCCGAATCCGTTCCCCCTCCCCTCCGGATTCGATCTCTGGAAATCCGAGCCCGAATCCGTCTCCCAGAGACGAATCAGACTTCTTCGCGGATTAGGACTCAGCAACGAGCCGGATCTCGCTCCAGCCCGTAGAAAAGGTATCCGCAGCAGCAGCTCTCATTTCGCTAGATCGAATCACTGTAAATCAGGTGTTTCTTCGCTGAGATCAGTGGATAATGGTAATATTGTACAGTATACTACTACGCGTAGTAGTAGCAACAATGGTGACAATGTGGTTATTGATTTGGTAAACAAAGAACCGATTAGAGACAACAAGGATCAGATGTGCATCATTAAGAATCTAGATAACGGGAAAGAGTTTGTGGTGAACGAAGTGAGAGAAGACGGAGTGTTGGAGAAGTTGAAGGAGGTAGGTACTGATCGGCAATTGACTCTAGAGGAGTTTGAGATCTGTGCGGGGACATCGCCCATAGTTCTAGAGCTGATGAGGAGGCAGAGCGGGGAAGATGTTTGTAAAGACTCTGTGGATTTGAGTACTAGTGTGAGTGGAACTAAGCATAGACGGAAAGGGAGTTGGTTTAAGAGTATAAAGAACGTTGCTAGTAGCGTGACAGGGTATAAGGAGAGAAGAAGTACTGATGATAGGGATTCGCCGTCCGAGAGAGGAGGAGGAGGAGGAGGGCAGAGGCTTAGCTCTGCAACTGATGATAGCAGAGAGATGTCGTTTCAGGATCCGGAGAGAGTTAAGGTTAGGCAGTATGGGAAGTCGTGTAAAGAGCTCACGGGGCTTTTCAAGTGTCAAGAGATTGAGGCTCATAAAGGGTCGATTTGGAGTATTGAGTTTAGTTTGGATGGGAGGTTTCTTGCTAGTGCTGGTGAGGATTGTGTTATTCAGATTTGGGAGGTTGTTGAATCAGAAAGGAAAGGGGAGCTCTTGTTGGTGGATAAACAAGATGATGGAGGTATGAATTTGTCTGTATTGGCAAATGGGTCTCCAGAACCAGCTTCATCAATGTCTCCAATGAGAAGAGGAAGAACATCTTTTAGTAGAAAATCAGTGAGTCTTGACAATGTTCTGGTTCCAGAAACAGTCTTTGGTCTTTCGGAGATTCCCATGTGCTCTTTTGTAGGGCATTCGGATGATGTGCTTGACCTTTCCTGGTCGAAATCTCAGGTTGGTGCTACTCCTGAGCATCTCATTTTGCTAACTTTTGTATGCATATATTTTTTTGACTTGCTAGTACTAAATGTAGGCCTTCTGAATTGTCATGTGAATTGTAGCACCTGCTTTCCTCTTCTATGGACAAGACAGTTCGTCTATGGGATTTATGTAGCAAGACATGTTTGAAAGTCTTCTCGCATAGTGACTACGGTGAGTGAATATACTCTCTTGTTCCCTATCAGTGACAGTGATTTACTTGTGCTCATAGTCTCTAGGAAACTAAGCATAAATTGCAAGGGGAACAAATAAGCTGCTTAAGTGTCAACTCTGATTCTGGAAAGATTCATATGTGAACACAAGAATAAGAGATAACAATATAAGTCTGCCAAGTAAGATATGATTTTACTCATCTAGCTTCTTTTTTGTTTCGTTGACACAGTGACGTGCATCCAGTTTAATCCTGTGGACGACAATTACTTCATCAGTGGATCGTTGGATAAAAAAGTTCGAATATGGAGCATTCCTGATCATCAAGTTGTTGATTGGAAGGATCTTCATGAGATGGTCACAGCTGCCTGCTATACACCGGATGGTCAGGTACGTTTCCATCTAAGCAACAAAGTGAGTTCGGGTAAAATTAAACCGCACAAGTACCGTAATGAAGCTATCTTGGTTTGTTAAAGGGTGCATTGGTTGGTTCATACAAGGGGACTTGTTGCTTATACAACACAAATGGTATATAAACTCACTTATCTCTTCCTTTGATGTCTAAATAGTTTCTCCGTTCGTCCTTGGAATTTAGTTTTTTTTTTTTTGTGGTTTTCTAGATAACAAACTGCAGCAGAGAAAGGATGTCAATCTGAAGAACAAGAAAAAGAAATCCAATCACAAGAAAATCACTGGTTTTCAGGTAAATGCTAAAACAACAAGCTAACACCGTTATGGTTCTGTTATTTTTTTTATTTATTCTTACTAATATCGGATGCTCATGAGCCAGTTTGTGGCGGGAAGTTCATCGGAAGTGCTTGTCACATCTGCAGATTCACGTGCGCGTGTGGTTGACGGTGTTGACCTTGTTCACAAGTTTAAAGGTAAGCAAAATTGATGATGTTCTTACACATTGTCTCGAAAATGGATAAAGCTCAACGTTCTTGTGTTTCTCTGTTTGTTTTTTTTCAGGATTCCGCAACACTAATAGCCAAATCTCGGCCTCACTTACACCAAACGGAAAATTCTTAGTCTCAGCGAGCGAAGACTCTAATGTGTATGTATGGAACTACGACTCAGAGACCCGAGCTGGAAAAACCAAACGTGCAACAGTCACAAACTCTTACGAACACTTTTACTGTCGAGACGTCTCTGTGGCTGCACCTTGGCCTGGCAAAATCAGTAACAACAACAGCTCCGAAGAATCGCCTTTCACAGCCAATAACCCTCCAACTCCTGTCAACGATCCAATCAGCAACACAGCCGTCACCAACGGTATCATTTCGAGCGCCACAAACCGTTACTTCTTCGATAGAATCTCAGCGACATGGCCCGATGAGAAACTTTTGATGGCTGCAAAGAACCGAGCACGAACTAGTCCTAGCGTGAGCGTGGATTTGTCGAATGGACCGGTTAACACAAAACCGAATGCTTCTGCTTGGTCTATGGTGATCGTGACCGGTGGTTTACGAGGTGAAATCAGAACATTTCAGAATTTTGGATTACCGGTTCGTCTATAAAGCCGAGGTGAAAAGTGATTTTTTTTTCCACTCAAGTAAAAACCATCTCTACTCAAAAGTGTATAGTTTGAGAGAAGGTTAGTTCTTCCACTTACCTCTTTTTTTTTTCTTTTTCCCACGCCTCTTTTATTTATTTTTTTCTTTATTTGTTATCTCTAAAATTCAAATCTTTAGCAAATACATATATAATTATTTTTATGTGAAGAATCAGATAGCTGGAAAAAGAAAATTCATATACAGCAGTGTTTGATGTATTATTCAAGCTGAAGTTTGTGTGTAGAGTTTGTCTTTGTTCTTATTGCAATTTTTTGCATACACATTTTGTATTTTTCCATTTGACCTTCTATACATGTAAAAATCAATTGAATACAAGTTTTTGGTTTTCAATTCATAATCGTTTCAGTGACCATTTTATCGCGAGATGAGAGTGTCCATAACACTTCAGAGCACACTTTTTGTATCATAGTTTTCAGATCGCCCCCTACCACCCCAACAATGATAGAACCAAACTGATTCAAAAAATTGTTTGGATCAAGTGTATTTTACCATGTTGTCCATATGATGTGTGTTGATCTCAGTTCAAGTATAGTTCTTATCAGGTATCTGAATAATATAAAAGTTATATGTATTAATTATGTTTAATTGTTATGAACGTAATTTTGGATTTAAAATATATTTTCTTAGTGTTGACAAAAAGAAAATCATATTTTCTTAGTTTCCTTCATATATATTTTTGAATTTCAAATATATTTTAGATATTTAGATGAAGCTAATCATATAAACAACAGTTTAAACGAAACCAATCTACAAAAAGCGAAAATCAATTAAAAACCGATTTAAAATGGAACCGAAACACTTGCAAATTCTAAATGGATCCAAAACTTTTCTTAACCAAACAAAGTCAAACTTAAGAAAACTTTACTTATCCAAAAACTCAATAATGCCAATGAAGAAAATTCCATAGTCCAGATTTACAATATAAAAATGGTAAAGAACGACCCCCACGATTTAAACGAGGAAAGAAAAATAAACCTAAAAGAAGTACTTTCAGAAATTACAGAATTGGTCGGAGATATGGACGGTGGTCGTCTTTTCACACTGCTCCGTCCACCATTCTCCTCTAAAAAAGCAATCCCCTTTCAACTTCCCTCAATGATTGTTTGAGCTTAAAGAAGAAAGTCCATCTCTATAATATACACTATAACCCCTTTAACCACAAGTTTCTTCCACTTCTTCTCACCACTCGTATTCCTTCCTCTGTCGTTTTCCTCACTCGCATTTTTTATATTTATCCAACAAAGTTCTCTTTTTTCCAAAACCATATTCTTTTTGAACTCTTTCTTCTTTATTTCAGAGACTATGGCTTTGCTCGTGACCATCATCTTAGGGTTAGCTTTCGTTGTTGGTTTGCTCATAGGATGGGCTTGGAAACCCAGATGGGTTTCTTCTTCTAGTGAAGACAAAGTCAAGCTACAATGCTCTGCTCCTAGACAACATAAAACAGTTTCTCCTGTTTCTTCTTCTCAACAAGTACATGTACTTGATGGGTAAGCTTAAGTTTGGGATTAACTTATGAAAATAAAATTTGTGTTTGTCTGTTAATTTTAGTTTTCCTTTTTTTGTTAGAGGGAAGAAAACAGAGGAGAGGTTGCCTAATACTGTAACAGAGCTGGATTTGAGACATCTTGTGCAACTGGTTGAGAGGAAAGATGGTGGTCCTGCTTGGGTTCAGATGATGGATCAGTTTATTCCTGGTATGAGATATCAAGCTTGGTTAAGAGAACCTAAGGTAACAACAAACACTTGTTCTTGGTTTTGTCAGAGACAGAGGATAGATGGGTTACTCACAGTTTTGTCTTGTGTTGTTTTAGAATGGTCCTACTGAGTATAGAAGTAGAACTGTGTTTGAAGATTCAACTTCTGAGATTGTAAGAGATTTTTTCTGGGATGATGAGTTTAGACCAACTTGGGATACAATGCTTTCTAGTTCTACCACTGTTGAAGAGTGTACAAGTACTGGATCCATGATTGTTAGATGGTTACGCAAGGTTTAAACTCTCCCTAGATGATCAGTTCTTGATTTTACTTTTCTCACTTTGTGTGTTTGACTTTATTCTTTGATATGTTGCAGTTCCCATTTTTCTGCAGTGATAGAGAGTATGTGATTGGTCGGAGGATATGGAACTGTGGCGAAACTTATTACTGTGTTACAAAGGTATTGGATAGCATAGAGTATAAGTGTAACAATTGTTTTAATTACACTCTAATGATCATCTCTTGTTCTTGCTTCAGGGAGTATCTGTTCCTTCTATACCACATAACAACAAACAAAAACGTGTAGACTTGTTCTACTCTAGCTGGTGCATTCGACCAGGTAAAAAACCTACATCAACCACTTTGTAATAGTTCTAGGACAAAAATAACATAACATAATGATGTTATATGTTACTTCATGCAGTGGAGTCAAGAAGAGACGATGGAGTAACAAGTGCATGTGAAGTGATTTTGTTTCACCATGAAGACATGGGGATACCAAGGGAGATCGCAAAGCTCGGAGTGAAACGAGGAATGTGGGGAGCAGTGAAGAAGATGGAACCTGGTTTACGTGCTTACCAAGAGCAAAGACTCTCAGGTGAAGGAGGAGGAGGAGGATACAAGCTTTCTCGGCCTGCTCTCATGGCTCAGATCAACACCAAGATCACATCAGAACAACTCGTTTTGCTTGCCAATGGTGCATCGCCTGTCACTGAAACTCCGGTTACTTTGAACCAAGAAAATGGAGATGGAGCTGAGAATTTCAAGAAGCTGTTGATAATCGGTGGAGCTGTTGCGATTGCTTGCACTTTGAGTGGAGGAGGGGGGTTGGTTCCTCCTGCAGTTCTTTTAGGGTTTGGGAAGAGGTTTTGTGGAAGAAAACGTGAGCTCCAAGGAACAACAGCAAGTCAAAGTCAAACTGCTTCTTTATAGATTGAAAATAATAATCCAGAGACCATTCCAGATTAGTTTTTTATACAAAGAAGTATGTTTACAAGTAATCAATAAAAAATAGAAAAGATTAATTTATGATCATTACAAAGGAAGTATTGTTTCAAAACAATGAACACCGTCTAGCTCTGGAGCTATCCTCATCGGTTGAATCTTCTTCTTCTCCTTTTTAGTTTTTTCACCGTCTGATGAAACCGGAATCCTCCCGTAGCTCTTCTGCTCCTCCGTCACCGGCGACTGATTACCGCCGGAGCTCTGTTTCTGGCCGCCTGGAAACTTCATCTTGAAGCCGTTTGATTCAGCGAAAAGAGCATCGAAGGGGCTAAAGTTCGACATCATCATCGTTCTTGAAATTATGTTTTACTGTCTTGATCAAGTTTCTTGTAAGCTTTTGACAGATTGTATATGTTTGTTTCTTGGTGAGAAGAGAACGGTAGATTAAAGTATATATATAGTTGGGAACGAGATGGAAAAGCTAGATAGGTCTAGAAAGAGTTAGACAAGTTTGACAAGTCTTGAGTTTATGAAGAAGATTCATTGAAACTGGTTTGGTCGGTTAATGAATACAGTCCACGTGGAATGTTTCTGGAGGTTGACTAATTGCATGTCTATCCATAAGATTTCTTTACTTGATTCAATAATAGTCTCATCATTGTTCCATAAATTTGTTCCAAACAAATAAAATACTTTTACGATTTTTTTGCATATATTAAGATTAATTAATTTTTCTATTTTATCCTAATTAATACATTAAATTTAAAATTTATTGACATATACATTGAAATAAAACGATATTTGTAATTAAAATGGTGCTTAATATAAAATGGACTATATATATATATATATATATATATATATAACCAGATAAAGAAAACTCCAGATGCAGTTGTTAAAAAAAATTCTAGTTCAGTCTCTTAATAAAAAAAAAGCAATTTTAACATTAAATTATATTTAATAATAAATTTGATTAATACTATTTTTTTTTTTAATTTTCTTACATTATTTTAATATAGATTTTATTTAGTTAAACATTAAATTAAGATAAAATAATTTTGTTTATTTAAAATTATATTAAGAATATATATGTATATATTTAAAATTATAGTTTTAGATATATTTTTCTACCGTTTATATTGCTTAAATATATTGAGTTAATTTTTATAAAATCATTAAAAGTGATATAAAATTGTATAATTATCAAAAAATTAAACTAACCAGTAATTACAAAATTTGTAGATTTATTAAAAACTAATGATTTTACGATTAGGAATTTATTTATTTTAAAATTGTAGCAATTTTTGCAAACTTCAGTAATACAAAATGTATAATATAAAAAATAAAATAGAATAATAGTTCAAAATTTGTAATGTTATATTTTAATATATTTAATTTAACGATTATTTATGATTTATTACCATATTTTAAATTTTTTTACCATAAATAAATATGAACATTAAATGTAAAGTATTTTTTATTACCATATTTAAAAAGTTTAACAAAAATATAAATTAATATTAAATGTAATTATTCATGTCATATTTTACCTTAAGTCATGTTATCAATTTTAGTAGGCATGCTACATTTTTTTGTGAAACTGATTGTAGAGATATCATGTGGATATATAAGAAACTAATAATTTAAACTAAATAGTATTTACAAAATTTGTAGATAAATAAGAAACTAATGATTTTATGATTAGAAATTTATATTTTTAAAAATTGTAGTAATTTTTGAAAATTTTAATAATACAAATTTAATAATATAAAAAATAAAATAGAACAATATTTCAAAATTTATATTGTTTTTCTTACACTGGATAATTATGCATTACAAACTATGAGAAATTACATATACAATATTACAGCCGACAATTCTACATGCCTTATGCGGATTCACGTCTGACTGCATCACCATGAACCGTTCTGTTAGACCGGTACGTCTTGCTGAAGATCTCTTGTAAGTTTTTTCTCCAATCTGCATAATTCGACATTCAGCTTCTCCAGGAATTGAAAACCTTAACCACTAGACTACGGTGGTTCCACAAATTTATATTGTTATATCTGAATATATTTATTTTAAAGATGATGTATGAGTTATTACCAAATTTTAAACTTTTTACCATAAATAAATATGAACATTAAATGTAAAGTATGCATTATTACCATATTTAAAAAGTTTACCAAAAATATAAATAAATACTAAATGTAATTGTTCATGTCATAGTTTGTCATTATTCATATCATCAATTTTATTAGACATGTCACTTTCTTTTTGGTGAAAATGATTGTACAAATGATGTGGCAAAATCACTTTGTAAATGATATATAAATAATATATAAGGGATTAATTATTAATCATACTTTTAAACATAATAGTTTTACAACAAAGGGGGTGAATTAAGTAGACGTAGACATGAGAGCAATGTTTACATATGAAATCATTATTATATGGATAGTGCGTGTGTGTTTTACATCTTTTTGAGCAGTTCAATAATGTAAACACCAAAAGCGTTGCAGGCAACTTTGATGCCTTTGAAGCCAGATGCTTTAGCTAATGCCTCGAACTCTTTCTCGGTCCTCTCTTTGCCTCCAGGATTGTGAGCCAACATAATGCAATCAACATGGACTACTTGTTTGGTCGAGAGGCTTGTGTCTGGTGTCTCTGGAAGTATACACTCTGCTAGTATCACTTTTCCATCCTCTGGAAGCGCCTCGTAGCAGTTCTTCAAGAACTTCACGCAGTGTTCATCGCTCCAGTCGTGACATATCCACTGGTTACAACAATGAGACAAATCAAAACGTTTCAGATTTATTTTCCTTAACGAAATGTTTTTTTTGGACACCTCTTGATGAATTGTTTATAATCTGTAATGACTAACCTTCATGAAAATGGCATCACCTTTAGGGACACTTACAAACATATCTCCTCCAACATGTTCAATACCTGTATTAATTATAGAAATAAAGCCAATATCTCAATTACCTCACAAATTTTGCTTTAAGAAATGTTAGGAAAAAATGTAATATACCGGGATGAGAAGTAGCTTCTTCAATGACATGTGGGAGGTCAAAGTTGATGCCCTTAAGGTTAGGGTACTTAGAGACAATCATTTTGAGAGTAGCACCAATGCCACCACCAACGTCAACCAAAGAAGTCAATTCCTCAAAACCCTTATAAGTCTCGAGAATCTTCTTCATTGTGATGGTTGAGTGGTTAGACATTCCATTGTTGAAGACCGTGTTGAACCTTAGGTCCTTCCCGTGGTACTCAAAAGCGCTCATTCCATAAGCCTTGTTGAATGGAATACCACCATCAAGAATTGCATCTTTCAAATGGTACCTGAAACAAGTCTCGTTAGCATGAGTTTAAGTAAAACACACACACACACACATTCATGCAGTCATTAAGCTAATCTAACCGTTCAACTTTTGTTTTTCACTAATTATTTAGGAGCATTTTTTATGATTGATCTCAAGAAGACATCTATCTTATGATCAGACTAGATCCACGTCAGGCTGATTATAATTGGTTAATATGATGTATAGCTGCTGGTTCGAATCAGCCGGTTCGAACAAAATGAGATATTATTAACCGGAAGACCGATTCTCTTCTTGTTCTGTTCCTATTCAAATTGCTTAAATTGTAAATAAAAAATTATTACATCTTCTCTTTCCAAACCATGAAACACAAACTAAAAATAATAATACAGTATTTTCTGCAAAAATAATTCTGGATTGAGGCCAAAATAATTAAAGCTAAGAAACATCTAAAAAACAGGGTGGTGTTTTTTTGTATAATATTATTATTATTATTATTATTTATTTTTTTATTATTCTTTTTTTTATTATTTGTATGGTAGTAGCAAACAAAAATTTAAACTATAGACCTCGCGTAACCACTAAAAATACTTATATAATTTTAGTGGACATTAGGTACAGAAAACGTGTCAACACGCCATCATTTTGTCTGATTGTCATTGACACTTTGTGGCCAAGTCACTCTCACCTCTACCTTTGCACAATTGCATTTAAAATTTTTAATCATCACATCAACGAAGAAGCATAGCTTATGATAATGGAAATAAAAGAACTTTCTCTAATTTGATTTAGCACAAGATCTATTAAAAAATCATGATAATCTTTCTTGGTAATATCGAAAAAAACTTACCAGCTTTCCATGAGAACCTTGTCTTGGTTCATAAGACAAAGAGCAGCTAGCGAGACACCATCTTCGTTCTTGGTCAAGTACTTGCAGACAGGACCAAGCCCGTATATCCTCTCCACGGCGTCGCCGCCGGGAATAGTACGGTTGGAGCAGGTGAGGATTGAGTAAGACGTGAGAAGACGGAGGATTCGGTCGAGCATGACCGGAGCTTCGGGGTTTTTGGTCTGAAGTTTAGAAGCAATCTCAGACGGAGACATCGGAGAAGAGTTCTTGGCCATGATCTCGAGAAGATCAAGGTCTAGCGCGGACTTTAAAACCATCGGAAGAACGGAGGCGCTGGCTAGCTGCATGGCAAAGAGTGCGGCTTCGTCGTCGGTGACTTGTACCGGAGTTATCTGTGTCTCCGCCGTTGATCCCATTTTTCTTGAAATCTTTAAGTTATTATTGGAATGTGTTTTTTTTCGTTTATCTGTGTTTGAGAGGAGTGTGTGATTGGTGAGAAGTAGGACGTTAAGACGTTTATTTATATGAAAATATATTACAAGAAGGTAGACAAGTGGCTTTTATTATTTAACTCAAGTTTCTGATCTGGCTTATTTACATGGTCCAATTAAAATGAAAACAATTCAGTTTTTTTTTTGTATTATAGTATCATTACGACCACCCTTCTAGAGAAACAAGTAGCCTTTGTTATATCTTCATCTATTTCATCTTAACCCTTTAAACATTAGAAACAATGATTTATTATGCTGACTAATATCGACTTCTTTTACGTCTTTTTGTTATATTGAATATGTTAAACTTGCTATAAAGTTCGGTAGCAATAACTAGTCTTTCATTTTTAGCGAGAGAGCATCCGTATTGAAGGTTCCTGGAGAGGTTCACACACGGATCAAAGAAAAATAAAATAAAATATAATGATTTCGGTGAATCTGGATCTTGCAGGTTCGTTGGGAGTAGGGCTGTTCAATATGATAATACCGAACCGTACATAATCGAACCGAACCGAAATAGACAATATGATTTGGATTTGGTATATACCATATAAACCGAATGGATATGATTTAATAAAAATCGTAGGATTTGGATATGGTTAGATTTATAACCGATTAAACTGAATAAACCGAACAAAATCGATCAAGGAAAAACATATATAAATATATACATTATATAACCATTTATTTTCTTGGAATAGTATTTTTAACTTTTTTATTCCTTGTGAAGATATATCTTAATAATTTTATTTTATTTTCTTCAACTATTATCTGTGAAATTAGATCGTACCATGTAATTTATTTGGAAGAACAAAGAGAAAATAAGAAAAACTGTACAAAACTGAATCGTTGGTCGTTTTGTTTCTTGTTAATTTCACATTTTTATATTATGAACACCTAGGATTATTTTAATAAATGATAGTTTTGATAATATGTTATTTTTTTAAAATTCATATATAAAACCAAATCAAATAATAATGTTATTTGGTATAAAACCGAATAAACCAAAAACCGGTAGTATAAATACCAAATCAAACCAAATTAAATATGGTTCCTATATGGTAGCTAATTTTTATAAACCGAATAACCGAAAACCAAAAAAACTGAACTGAAACCGGACCGAACACCAGATTGAACAGGCCTAGTTGGGAGGAATCCAATTCACACGCCGTTTGCCGCGTGGCGGTCTGCGATTGATCCGTTATTAATTTTATTTTTTAAAAACAAACAAAAAAAATTAATTTTTTTTTATTTCTGTGAATCTCCTCCCATCGATTCACTGATGGAGATGCTCTAAACTAATACTTGACAATTCTCTGTACTGCTAACTTTTGTTTCTAACAAGGCAGATTATATCTTATATTTTTTTTGTCAACAGATTATATCTAAAATTACTCGCCGACAAAATAAAATATCTAAAATTAATCATAACTTTTTTTAAGTTAGCATCATTCTTACATTTACTATTCTTACTAAGAACTACGCCAAAAATTTCCAACTGTTAAAGTCATATATCCTATAAGCTCATCATCAAATTTTTTTCTAGCATATCAGATTTTGTCTACTAAAAACAAATTTTCATCAATGTTTTCTAAGTAACAAAAATCCTAAATCTGATATAAAGCCGATGATAAATTCTTAACTGGTTTTTGATTTTCAATGTTTAGCTGTTTAGTTTAGTTAATAACACGTAAACAAAAATATTTATTGTTTTACAAAAAAAAATATTATTGATAAAGTAAAAACTGTTAAACTATAAAAATCAAGATACAAAAATTGACACAATGAAATCATAATATAAACCATTCTATGGATAATTTTATTTATACTCGTATAACACTTATACATCTAACGTGTATATGCGTGAATGTTATGTATCATGAAAATTATTTAAAAAAAAATTATTTATGATTTTAACCAAAAAATAATAGACCAAGAACTATTAATTGAAGACTATTTTCAAAATTACAAACCATACAGAAAAAAAGAAAACCACTTTAAGATTAGATACATCAATAAATAAAGGGAAATTTACCCCTATAATCAAACAAAAAATACATTCACTAACTATCTAAAACTATTTTTCTCTCTTACTTTTTCTTCTTTTTCTCTTTCTAAATTCTTTCTACAAATCTAATTATTATTTTTTTGGTTAGTTGGTAAATAATCCCATAAATAAACTCATGAAAGGAAAAATGAGACTTGAACTATGCAAATGTATGTGTGGGACAGATGGTTTGGTGAGTAAAACCACACGCCATTCATATTCATTGCCCACTTTTGTTTAATATCGTATAATACTTTTATTATATTATATATCGTTATCATTTTATTCAACGCTAAATGATTTCATCGACATTTTGCTTTGATACAATAGATAAGTTTTTTTAACCTAATACATTGAATTCCTTTTGATGATAAAAAACTAAAACATTGAATTAATTTACATTAATAAAATTCTTTATGAAAAATTATTTATGTAAAAATATACTCTCTTTTTTTTTTGAGAAAAGGGCCTTCTATTAATAAAATATACTTCTTCTCAATTGTAAACTAGATAATATTTTAAATAGAGATGGTCACAAACATTTGTCTCATCATATTTTGCTGTTTTTTTTTCTGTAAACCAGGATGAGTTCAGACTTTCGGCCTTAATTTTTCCAGGTCCGGAACCAGCCTACGTCTGTACCTTTTACGGTCCAGGACACTCTTTTCCACCTAAGACTCAAACTCGTGACCTCTCAGACAATTGCCGTAAGTGTTACCAGTTGAGCTAACATATCCGGATATATTTTGCTGTATTCAAACAATTCAGATCCAAAATTCTTGTTTCATATAAAATTTCATTTTCAAAATATAACAAGATGATATGTATTAAAAAACTATTTGAGAAAATCATCTCTGAGGGAGTTTGTAATATTTTGCAATCTATAATTATTAAATAATTCAACTGGGTAAGTATTTTTTTGTAACAAAAATATCAAAGATATTTAATATTTGATAAATACGGTTAACAATTAAAAATGCCGTTGCAAGTAATAATTTGTTAATTATTTAAGTCGTAGTCGATTGTATATGTCCTTAAATTTTTTTGGCCGATTTTTTTTTATTACATTCACACCAACCACAACTACCATTCTCACCTACCCCTTTGAAAGATGTTGTGAACACTTATGAATTGAAAATGAATGTTCGCTTGTTATTAGATATGTTTTTCTGAAGTTTATAATTTCATTTATCTAAAAAAAAATCATATTCTATATAAATGATTTAATAGTAAAAAACATAAATAAAAAATTAATTAAAATAATTAAATATGGATTTTGTCCGTTAAAATTGATAGTTTTTTCTAAACAATTGCTAGATTTATTTTTCCAAAGAACATTTTGTTCTAAATTGAAAAGGTTGAAAAGTATATCAGATGTTTATATAAAACCCATCGTACTATTAAAATCCTCAAAAGGTCTATGAACAGCTCACACTGATATAATCTAAGTTAAATAAGTGTGAGAAACCAGTTCCAAATTTTTGATTGGATCAAAAATTAATGTTTGGATCAGTTTTTCAATATCGGTTCTAAAATTGATATATGTTTTAGTATTATAGTTTTAATTGACTAATGTGACATTAGAAATTTGTTTCAATTAAATATTCGAGGTATTTTTTTAGTCAAAAAGAGTCTATAATAGCAGTTTGGAAAGAAACAAAAATCAGATATCTCAAATTTTAAATTTCTAAAAAAAAAAAGGAAGAATCCAAAGTCCTACCTACTACCGTGTTAAGCAATACGTCATGATCACAGAACGTTCGTTTGAATCAATTAAAGGATAATAAAACAGTGTTATCGATGTAATCTGTTACCTTTTTGGCACCTAAATGAATTGTAAGTAAAATGAATCGAAAACAGAAATGAGTTGTACATCCTTTTGGTCGGTTGTTCGACATGAAACTCACAACTAATTCGGAACATTTGGTATTCGTGAATAAAGATACGTATACGAGCAAGCGTATTTATATACTTGTATGGTTTTCTTTTTGGTTATCATCAATGTTAAGCACTTGTATGATTTTATTTTCTCTAATCTCGTTTTAATTTCTTCGTTGATTTTGACATTTTGGGAACGAACTTAAATTTACAATATTTTTTTTTACCGTCCAAATTTAATATATTAAAAAAGCCAAAGCCCAACAAATTACATAAAAGTTAAATAAACCGGGCTCAATATAACTATCCAAATGGATCTTAAACTCAATAAACGAAAACCCTAGCAATTAAGGGGGAAAGACGCCGACGGCCGCCACACAAATCGGAAGAAGAAAAAACGGACACGTGTAACCTCGACACCAAGGAACACACGTCACGGAGACCGTCGCGTTACCATTGCTACTCGCTACCACCGGCGAACCAAACCTCAAATCACCGGACCACACCGGAGCTCCAAAACTCCGGAAGTCTTCACCGCAATCACTATCAAACTCAGAAGACCAAGATCGGAGAGAATCAACCGCCATGACGAGGTCTCATCCTCCAGCTTTCAGCTCAAACCATCCAAGAGAAAGCATCACACACTACAACACCAATACCATTGGAGAGCTTCATCGTCTTCCGACGAGATCTCATCCAACAAATCCAACGGAGACTACAGAAACGAAAACAAGAGATAAACTACATCATAAATAAAATCTAAAAAACAAAAAAAAAACAGCAACGCAAGGTAAGGGACGCCTTCGCCTCCGGAGACAAAGCTGGAGACGATGGAGCTGTGAGAGTCTCCACCTCCCGGAGTTTAAGCAGGCGCTGCGGAGCTAAGGGAACCTCCACACCCCAGAAACTTAAGCCGATCGTCCACCTTCATAGAACAGGTGCAACGACAGAAACCAAAGCCGACCGACTATCAAAAGAAAGATGTGCCGACGAAACCAAGATAAAACGAAAAGACTAGCGTACAGCAAAACCCAACAATAGATCCAATAACAAATCTCAACCGACGACGTGTCTGTGTAAGCCCACCATCATCGACAGGAAAACATAAGCGAGATCTATTTTCTCTCTCTTATTCTCTCTTTCCTTCTCTCTTCTAACTTAAATTTACAAATATATTGTTTGAATAATAAAAGAAAATCTTAGGTTTATAGAAATTAATACCAAACGGTGGACTATGTTTAAAAACAGATTATTATTAGTGTGTGAGCTTAGAAAGCTAAATGTAGCTAAAAATTCACAGCTTATTTTCTAATTTTTCTTCGCAACAACCATAAAGAAATCGGTGTGATGTACTAAAAATAAAGTGTATTATTAAATTTAGACATAAAATTACTTATTGTGAACACTGTGTATTAAAATATGTAGTATTAAAATTTTAGGGTTTCAAAATTTATTTAAATTATGAAAAAGATACAGCTCTTTCCTAATCTAGTCTTTGGACCATTGTATCAGTCTTACGGTCAGTGTTAACTTTGAGATTTGGAATGTAAGAAATTTGATAATATATCCATAATTCCAACATAGTTTCAGAAGAAAAAAAATCCATAGTTCCAACATATCTATCATAAAATCATAGCATAGACCACAAATTAAGTTTAATGGTATTGTAATTGGTTCAAAGGTTACTTTACTTCTTTTTTTTTTTTTTTGCTATGATGAATTCGGTTGGGCCTTCGACCATACTCCCTCCTAGGTCCGGTATCAGCATGCGTTTGTACCCACGCAATGGGATCTAAATCATACCATGGCTAGTACGAATCAAACCCAAGGTTATATTTGCAGCTGCAAGCCGTTCACTACCAGACTAATTGATCTGGTTTAGTTAGTTTACTTTCTTTGTATGTTAATTTTTGTTTTGTAAAGTTATTTAATTTGAACATTTTTTTTTTTTGTAAAATTCGTTTATCACCATTAACAACCAACCAAGTTTCAATCATTAACATGCTTCTGAGAGGAGTCACTTCTTCTTTTTGTATGTTAGTGTTATTTAGTTTGAAGCTATTCTTGCAAAATGTCTATATTTTCATAACAACCAACCAAGTTCCAATCGGTCGAGCGAACCAAACTGATTCAGTTCACTATCCTTTATATTTGTAGTTTCGGGAAATAACTGGGCCCAATTATGGGCCAAGAGCTAACGTGATTAAAACAAGAAGTCAGAAGGTCATCGTTAACAACTGTTTTAGTAGAGGAAAAGAAACGTTAGGTCTCCCACTCTTTCCTTTCGATCTGTTGCGATCTGTTGCGAGTTTGAAGAGAAAATGGAGACGAAGGAAGAAGAAGAAGAAGTAACTCCTCTCAAGGGCATATTATGTCTGAAAAACAGTCAAGACATGAAGAGAATCGAGAAAACAGAGGACTGCTTCATTCTTGACTGCGACACTTTTGATTCTTTGGACTTGGAGAAGAAGAAAGAAGAAGTGACTCCTCTCAGAAGCATACTATGTCTGAAAAACAGTCGAGACATGGAGAAAATCGAGAAGACAGAAGACTGCTTCATTCTAGACTTCGACCCTTTTGATTCTTTTGACTTTAAAAAGCTCTCAGTCTCTAGTGATGACGATGGTGATAAAGATCTGGATATTATCCATGAAACAGGCCAGGTTTCAGTTTTGAAGTTTATGGATTAGTTCTAAATTATCATCTCAATATTTTCGCTAATTTTAGTTTTGAAAATTTGATGGAATCTCTAGTACAGGTGGCTTGTAGAGATTACCCACATCCGAGACACCTTTGCTTGAATTTTCCCTTTGGATCAACTCCAAATGCAACCCATTGTCATATGGTAATTACTTATCTCTTTCTTTTTAAAGGATTTAAAGAGAAAAAGAAGTATGTAATGGGTTAACCTGGTGTTCAGGTCTCTATAGAACTATCTTTTTATCCCTTAGATACGGTAATAAGTATTTTAACTATAGAGATTAATCAACATTGAATATATATGCAGTGTTATTGTTGTGTCTGCGATAAGCCTGCTCCTTGTGCACAGTGGATGTCTTCGCATTGCAATACTTCAGCGGACTCTATGAAGCAGAAGTCACCGACCCTGGAGAGTGAGAGCTTTTACTATTCTGATTAAGATCATCTCTACTTTGCAGTCTTTTTTGCTTTCACATCTTTGAATGATCAACAATGCGTAACAATTTAATATGATTTTTCTATATGTGATTTGTTCATGTTGCATTTTCAATACTCAACCGCCCATATATTGCTTATGCATAAGGGTTGCACAGTCTCTAGTTTATCGTCAACAAATCTATGTTATGTAATTTGTACGTTTAGTTATATTAATTGATCCAGTTAAAATCCTATCTTGTAATTTTATTCAACTTTATATTTTAATTCATATTAAAATTTCAGTATAAGATATAATTTCTAAATTTTCTAATAAAGGATACACATGTCACATTCTTATCTTTAAACCAACATGTCATAATCTTATAAATTAGATAAACACACAACAAGGTCCAAAATAATAATAAGATGAGGAACTCTTTAATTTTGCTTTGGGGTCAAGCAAATAAAAACCCAAACAAATCTATTTTTGTTTGTTATTTTGCCACTTCTCCAAGTTCTTTTTCGTGTGTATATATATAACTGTGTACGTATAATCCCGTAGAATGAAAAAGATTCATTTCAGAATAAAAGAAAAAAAAGATTTAAAGAGAGGTTTTAGTCTGTTTCTCCTTTCCAGAGATAGTTAGTTACACAAAAAGATGAATCAAATAATCCGTTCAAGATCCGTCGCTACCGCCACCGTCAGCTACCTCCGTCACTCCTCCGCACTCGTTCACTCTCCACTCCTCTCCGGCGCCACCGCCACCCCCGTCCGCCACTTCACCTCTCCCGGCCATGCTTTCAACAGGTAAAAATCTAAATCTTAAGAGTTTCGTAATAGCTCTTGTGGAAAAATGTGAACGGTTAGTCTCTAAGCTTAAGATTCGATTGGTTTGTGATGTGTTTATTGTATTGTTAGCTACCAAATCAAGCCGCCGATGAACTGGGGGATCCGAATCGTCCCGGAGAAGAGAGCGTGCGTGATTGAGCGGTTCGGCAAGTACGTCAAGACTCTGGAGTCGGGGATCCACTTCCTCGTTCCCGGTGTGGATCGAATCGCTTATGTACATTCACTCAAGGAGGAAGCGATTCCGATTGGGAATCAGACTGCGATTACCAAGGATAACGTCAGCATCCACATCGACGGTGTTCTTTACGTCAAGGTTGTTATTCTTTGATTACTTTCAGATCTGTGTTAGAGTTTGTTTTTTCGTCTGATGTTGGTTTTGTGTTTGCAGATTGTGAATCCGCATTTGGCGTCTTATGGTGTTGAGAATCCGATTTACGCTGTTGTGCAGTTGGCTCAGACTACTATGCGTAGTGAGCTTGGGAAGATTACTCTTGATAAGACGTTTGAGGAACGAGATACGTTGAATGAAAAGATTGTGGTTCGTTTTCTTCTTTGCTTTTTTGGTTATGTTTAGTACTTAAAGATTGTGGTTTGTTTGGGTTTGTGTTCGTTTAGTCATTGCTGGGTGTGAGTTTAGTTGATAAGAGTTTGTATAATGCAGCTTAGAAATGCATTCGTAGTTTATGTATGGAATATGACAAGCATGTGATGATTCGTGAGTGTCATGTTAGTACCTAAGTTTGCAGTTTGTTTCGCTTTTTGCTTCTTTTGACTGTTTGCTGAGTCTGAGTTTTGTTTTTGTTAGATAAGAGTTTGTAGGATGCGGCTAAGGAATTAGTTTAGTCTTGAATATTACTACAAGCATGTTATGATCTTTGAGATGGAACAATTCTTGCAGGAAGCCATCAATGTTGCTGCGAAAGATTGGGGTCTTGAGTGCCTTCGTTATGAGATAAGTGAGTCATTTGTTTTACCTGTTTTGACTCTTTTGATGGATTCTCTTGTTTGGTTATTTATAGTACATGTGTTGTGTATTCCAGGGGATATCATGCCTCCTAATGGAGTGAGAGTTGCTATGGAAATGCAAGCTGAAGCTGAACGTAAGAAGAGAGCCCAGATTCTCGAGTCTGAAGGTACATTTGCAAACTTATGTTCTGTGATTGAACAGTGTGCTTGCTACAGCTTCAGAATACAGAGTAAAGCCTGTTTAGCTTGTTTCTCATGATCTGTGTTACTGACTTGAACAGGAGAACGTCAAGCCCATATCAACATAGCTGATGGTAAGAAAAGTTCTGTAATCTTGGAATCAGAAGCTGCAAAGATGGACCAAGTCAATCGAGCATCAGGTTTGTATTAATTATTTAGTAAAGCATGAACGTATCATAATAAGCTATTCTTAAGTTTTGTTTCATCACAACATTTCTTCTTTGCTGTATTGCTTTCCAGGTGAGGCAGAAGCAATACTAGCTAGAGCACAAGCAACAGCCAGGGGGTTGGCCATGTTATCTCAGTCCCTCAAGGAAACTGGTGGCGTGGAGGTTAGTATATGAGATTTAAGCTGCGGTTTCTTAAACATGGTTTCCACTATTCTGAAGTTGATGAATTGAGAACTCATGATTTATCTGTGTTGTAATAATGCAGGCTGCGAGTTTGAGAGTTGCGGAGCAATACATTCAAGCTTTTGGGAACATAGCCAAGGAGGTAAACAACACAACTTACTATACCAGATTCCACTGGGTTTATGTTATCTTATCTACTTGCTAATCTCATCCTCCCTTGGGTAGTATTAATTCTAAAAAGGGCTAATAAATTTTGGTTTCATGGTTTAGGGTACAACGATGCTGCTTCCGAGTTCAGCTGCAAATCCTGCAAACATGATCGCTCAAGCCTTGTCAATGTACAAAAGCCTCGTCCCCAACGGTGGTATTCAAGAAACTTCAGGAGTGGAATCCTCGTCTGGAGCGAAATAGAACTGGTGATAGAAGAAGAACTAGGAACAATAATAATTCTTTTGAACTGTGAAGAGCTTTTCAGTGTGATATATGAGAAACAGTTTATCTTTCTAGTTTGCAAACAGAAAAAAAAAAAACAAATTTAAGCTCTAATTTCTGAAAAGAGATTTTGCACCGAGAGTTATAGTCTTATAATGTTTGGTTTTGGTTATTTTGCATCTTCCTTTCATCTGCATTGTTTACCATTAAACAGGTAATAATTCATGTAACAGTACCCCCTTTCGTGCTTGGTTGCTATTGTCAAGTGTCTAATAGAGCTTGTGACAAGGATAAATAACCTTTGTTAGAAGAACGGTGTAGAATAAATGTTTTAGGATACTCCGGATGAATAGGTCGTTGACAGACAAGAGCCTCAAAGAATCTAATGGTGACTTGAAATTTTTGGTCATTTTCTTGAAATAGCGTTTCTCTTTGGTTATATATACCTCTTGTCGTCTTCTCCTATATTTGCTCAACATCTGATAAATAAATAAAAAACAGTTTTGGCTTTTTAAAAAGGATCAGAAAAAGGAGTTTCATTGTTAGCTCCACAGTTCTTCCCATCGTAAATTGTTTGTTTTCAGACCTATTCATTCACCAACATCATCATGGGAGCCTGTGCGAGCACACCTAAGGAATCTGATATCCTTGAAACCCCTGCCACTACTGAAAACGCTGTCGTTGAGTCCACGAACGTCGTCGAAACCGAAGCTGTATCTCAGGTTTTTTTTTGGGATCAAATATCATTTTAGTTTCTGAGCTAAATAACCTAATGTTTTGGGGTAAAAAGATGTGTAATTGCTTTTGTTCTTCCGTGGTGGCTTACAGGAGAAAGCAGATGAAGTGGTTGCAGAGAAGAAAGAAGAGTCTGTTGTAGATGAAACAGAGACACAGAAGGAAGCTGCACCAGCCAAACCAGCTGAGGCCGAGACAGCTCCAGAGGCTGTGAAGACCGAAGAAACTCAAGAAGTTGCCGTTAATGAGAACGCTTCTTCTGAGACTGAGGCACCAAAACAAGAGGAGGCTGCAACAACAGCCAATGACACCAAAACCAATGAAGAGCCTCTTGTAACCCTTTAAACTCATTTCTCTATGAGTCTCAATTTCTTGTAATCAACTCCGTAATTCATATCTTTCTCATCGTTGTTGTATCGTTCTAGTCCCACATGCAATAAACTAATTTCTATAATTCTCCAGCGTGGTAGGTCTTAGGCATAAATGAGCTTTAGCAATCAACTAAGGAACAATGAAGAAACAGAACTATAGATAAGACTCATAATGTAACGTAAGCATTTTGAAATTAGAACATAGCAGATAATGATGTTTAGAATTGTTAGTCTTAATGTTATTGGTTTATAGATTCTAACATTTTCACCCAAATCTAGTGTTATTGATATAATGATTATATAATTCTATACAAAATCATTTTTTATTCAAAAGTTTTCATTTTAAATGGATATAAATCCACTAAAATTATTTTTATTGGGAGTTTTATTTATAAACTTTTAACTCATGTAACAAGATTTGACGAATACTACATATAGCCCTTAGATTCTTAAAATCATTGTAATATATAACTTATTTTTATAGATTTCATGATATACAAATTTACAATTTTTTACAAATTTAATAATCTATCAACTTTTAGAATCACCAAACTCTATATTAACATTATTTTAAGAATCTTGAGGATATATACAATATTATGAAAGTTTTGATTCATGAGTTAGAATGTTAAAAATTCAGATTCCAATAATACTAGATTTTGATAGAATTATAGGATCACTAAAACTCAAACTATTTGAACAACAATGGATTGTATATGTCATTCAAGAATCATTAAACCAATAACGCTTAGTTTAGTAAGAGTGTTAGAATCTAACCAATAACTATAGAATTTTAAAATTCTTACAGTTATTATAAGAATAGCTCCACTAACACCCCTTTTACAAAAAAAAAAACCATAGAATTTTGAAACTGAAATTACTCAAATGATTAAAGATGCCAAAAATTTCAAGTACATATGGAGAAATAGAAGTGTAACAGCCGATGATAGATAAAAAGATCTCAACCTATAAACAACTTATTAAGCGAAACTTTCTCACCATCTTAAACTCATAACCTAATAGAAGATATCAACCTCATCTTAAACTCATAACATAATATATAAAAAGATCTCAACCTATAAAAAAATTATTAAGTGGAACTTCCATAATCTTAAACCCATAACACATTAACTCCTAAACCTGAAGCAACAGTTCTTCTACAAAAGCTTTGGTGCATGTTCCACCTTCACCGACATTTCCTCATGATAATCCTCTTTTCCCTTAAAAACTTGCTTGTGAAATTTCGTGTGAAAATTGTGCAGCCTGATTTATTTGAATCTCGGTCCCCTTGTTTTGAATGATGTATTTGACTTGCATACTAATCAATGAATGTTTGCTAGAGATGACAGGAAATGAAGATAAATGGAAATTTTGATTTATTATAACAGAAAACTATGTACTTATATTCATCATTTGCGGATTATGGTCTACTTAAAATATAAATCAATATTAAAAAAAAATCTGAAGATGTTTAAGTTAAGAGATTTATGAGATTTGGAAAAAGTTGTAGAGAATTTTGTATACTATGAAAACCTATGAAAATAAAGTAATATAATGGTTTTAAGAATTCAAAGGAAACATGTAGTATTCTCAAAATTTTGTTTTGTGAGTTAAAATGTTAAAAATTCAATAGTCAATAACACTTACTTTAATATATTTGTAGAATCCTTAAAATTTAAATTTTGTGAATAACAAATGATTTTGTATAGAATTATAGATTCATCAAATCAATAACACTAGATTTTAATAAGAATGTGAGAATCTATAACCCAATAACACTAGATTTAAAAATTATAAGAATCATTAGAAATCAAATTCCCACTAACACCCCCTAAGCTAAATCCATTGCTTTCCTTATACTCCATTTCTATATATTTCATTTTATTTAGTGTTTAAAATTAATACACAAAGATTAAAAATATCAATTTTCTAAAATTTATTTTGGTTACATAAAAATATATTAGTTTAATTGATATCTCAGGAGAATGAGTTATGTATTTGACTAAGAAGCATTAGGTAATGTTACTTGGGAATGTTAGCTATATTGACATCCCTTGTTTACAGTCTCGAAGAATAGCTTTGAGGATGAAACCATTCTTGTCCAAATTGACCCTTATGCGCCTTTTGATGATGAACAAATCTCAAGATGATGAAGAGATACTAATTGGAATTCCCATAGTTGTCAATGTGTCTAAATATGATGATGATGTCTGTCTTGAGTTTGGACAACCCTCACGTTGATGAGATTGTCACTGATAGTGTAGCCGTCCAATAACCCCATTAATATGAGGATGCCTAACAAGGATTTAACTTTGAGTGTGTTTTGATTCACAGTGCTCTGATATATATATATATGTGTGTGTGTTTATGAGATTGTATTAGGTTTGGGCGTTCGGGTCTTCGGATCGGTTTGTATCTGTAATTAAAATGTCTATAAAATATATGTAATTTTTGGGTCTTTATCAAATCCGAACCAGTTCGGTATTTAGGATTTGAACATGACACAAAATAGAAAAATTTCATCAAATTTAGTCGAAACCTGTCATATATATCTAAAAGTTTATAAAACTTAAAATTAACTATTAACAATAAAAATAAAACATTTTTAAACGCTAAATTTTACATTTAAAGCTTCATATTACTTGAAAATGCTACAAAATAATAAAAAAGATTGCTAACAAAAAGATAACTCAACTAAATCATAAAATAAAACATATAAAATAGAACACATAAAATTATAGTTTTGGATACTCATGTTTTTAAGTCAGTACGAACTTGTTCTTATTGGGTCGAGTCTATCCGATCCATTCAGGTCGGGTCTATCCAGATCTATTCAGGTTGGTTCTTTTCGGTTCTAATTCCTTTGGGTAGAAGAATTTTTTACTCATATACATATAAATTTACGATTCGGTTTCAGATTTGATATTTTCGAGTTGGTTTGGGTCCGGATAAAATGCACAGAACTACATTGGATATTGTTATGTGACTGAGTGTTTTGGGGTTTTATGCTGTGGCTTGGATGAGAATGTGCTGAAAGATTCCACAGGTTTTTGGAGACCAGAGGGATCAAGCCTACGTATTATGTAACCGGTTACAAATGTCAAACCATGTTAAATATTTTATCTAGAACGTTGAGAACATCATTAAATTTATGATAAAAAAATATCTAAATATCAAAAAGAAGTTAAAGTAGAGGAAATAATAATTTTTTTCTTTATATCTTAGACTGAAAAAATTGAGCATACGTTCCTTATGTACTTAAAATTGGCCGTGTGTATTTCCATTGCGTGTACACTAGATTTTTAGTGACGAAAACAAATGAAATCGTATGTATATGATCACAAACCAGACTCGACCTGTTGTATGCTTCAACAATAATTTATGAAACACTAAAATCTCACAGTAATTTTAATCTTGCTCTAAACATGGACAAGCATTAGCATTTTGGTTGGGTTTAAGTAAAGTTCACATTCGTAGGTTTCCCTTTTGCCTAGCCACGCCATAGGCTTCCTTTCGCAAAAGGTCGATTAAAGGTTGTTCTGACTAATCAGCCCATTATATATGGATGTTTCAAACCAATTAATCATCGTGTTATGCACCCATTGGGATCTTAGTGAAGATTATGTTAAAAATGATAATAATATTCTTAGGAAAATTGTCTATGGAAGATCCAGTTTCGTAGAAGCTATTAAATATTATCCCACAAAAAAAAACAGCAAAATAAGACAACAGAGTCTAGATGGATCAATAACAAGAAGTGATTAGAGAAGCTATTTCCAAAAGCTTAATATGTTAGTTGGGCATAAACAAAACTGGGTGTCTATAATCAGGCCCATTTTAGTTAAAAAAGCTCATGAATGATCATTAATTCATTATGTCATATTACGGCTTCCGTCCCACATTGGAAGAAGTAGTAAAATTGATAGTTTTTGTTTTAACTATAAGATGGAGAGGTTTGCTACACTTTAGACTCATCTTTGCGCTTGGGGCAATGACGCAGCTAATGAGGTACTAACCGAGGCGCGTCTATTGCTGGTTGAAAACTATTTCCAAACCCCCTCATTGGCCTCTGGGCTTGTCCTATGCCTTTTGAGAATTTCTGGAAGGGCTCCCTCTGGGGTAAAGCCCTACAATTATTAAGTTTAACATTTGTTTTTTGACAGGTACAAACGAAATCCTGTGTTATAAAACCTGCAAAAAATTGTTCCAAAACGAGTGCAACTGAAGGACTCGCATCACCACTTGATATATATTGTACCTAAGCCAATCCATAGATATAGAACAGAGGAAGGAACTCTTTTAAGTAGCACTTACTAGTTTTTTATCATTCAGACATGGCAGAGCATTAGCAATTTTATTGGGTTTAAAATGAAAAGTGGCTTTAATAATCTATAAAACCCAGATCTCGATGTATCAAATCGATAATAATAGCAAATGTTTGTTCTCCCACATCGATTACACAACCACAGAACATTAAAGAAACTAAACCATAAATAAGATTCAGAGCGGTTTACTACAAACTCACGGAGCCGTGCAGTGAGGGCAAAGCGAACTATTCTTTCGCCTTTTACTAAAGAATACCGTGTTTTCTCTGCACTTAACGGCATACCCCTATTTTTGGAAAAGGGTTTAGAAATAAACCCCCATCAACTCTTTAGTTTAAAATAATAATACTAATATTGAGGTTTATCGGTGTCAAATGAATTTTAATAAGTTTTTGCCAATATGGTTTTTGATAAATAAGTATATCTCTAAACACATGAATGAGTAGTTTTTGCAGCGGACCTTGGTAGATGATGTGAAGAGAGTGGTGGATTAAGGTAGTGAGGTTGGAAGAATCATGAGAATTGGAGTTGACTCTGGATTTGCTGATGGTTATGTTATATCAGCAAGTTTGAACAGAAATTAATTGATCTTGTGAAGATATGAAGGATCATTTTTAGTCTTTCCATATGTAGTTTGGTTAAGTACGGTTTAATTGGTCATCTTCAGCTTTATTTGAGTCTCGGAGAGATAGAATTGTAGTTATGTTACATTGCATGCTCTTTGCATGTCCCATAAGATTAATTAGCTGACTTGGGAATTATTTTCCAAAGCTGATAAACCTGTATTTTATTCTCTATATGGTAATTTAGAACAATTTTTGTGTTAATTTATTCAATTACTGTGAGAACTTAATTTTTATAAATGTATATTTTATTTTGAACGGAACATTAGTTTATATCAAAAAAACAAATCATGGAACTAAATGAGACTTGGCATAATCATAACAGTTTTGAATGTCATAATCTTTGCAATTTCCATAAGATTATATGACATATTTCCGGAAGCAAAAAAATAGTTTGCCGTCTCCGTTATGCATGCCAGGTAATTAGCAAAAAAAAAAAGTAATTATGCCATAGATTAGGGGATAATTTCAGGAACTTAAACAGCAAAGGGAATCGTAGATTGTAGAAATTGATCCTTTTAAATAAACGAAACTAAAGATTTGGCTTAATCGTAGCAGACTTGAATCATTCAACTTATAATACCACTCTCCTAAACTTTAGGTCAAATGCAACTGAAATCATATAACAAAAACATAAGAACTCAAAGAACAAGAACAGAAGAGAAACAGAAATGGGATCAAAGTTTCATGCTTTTATGTTCCCATGGTTTGGTTTTGGTCACATGACAGCATTTCTGCACCTTGCTAACAAACTAGCTGAAAAAGGCCACAAAATAACTTTCTTGCTTCCCAAGAAAGCTCTAAAGCAACTTGAACCTCTCAATCTATTCCCAAAATCCATTGTCTTTCACACTCTTACCATCCCTTCCGTGGATGGTCTCCCTGATGGCGCAGAAACAACATCAGACATCCCAATCACGTTAGGGAGTTTTCTTGCCTCAGCTATGGATCGCACACGCGGTCAAGTCGAAAAAGCGGTTCAATTAGGTAAACCGGATCTAATTTTCTTCGATTTTGCTCATTGGATTCCGGAAGTAGCTAGAGAGCATGGAGCAAAGAGTGTGAATTTCGTAACGATCTCCGCAGCTTGTGTAGCTATCTCATTTGTCCCTGGTCGTAGTCCAGATGACCTAGCTGTTCCTCCTCCAGGGTATCCTTCCTCCAAGGTGTTGCTTCACGGACAAGAAACCAACTCCTTGTCATTTCTTTCCTATCCCTTTGGTGATGGAGTAACGTTTTACGAACGGATCATGACAGGGCTTGTGAACTGTGATGTCATATCGATAAGGACTTGCCAAGAAATGGAAGGAAAATTCTGCGATTTTATTGAAAAGGAATTTGAAAGAAAAGTTCTCTTAACCGGTCCAATGCTACCCGAACCGGACAATAGCAAACCACTAGAAGATAAATGGCATCATTGGTTAAGCCGGTTCGAACCGGGATCAGTAATATATTGTTCAATGGGCAGCCAAATCGTTCTTGAGAAAGAACAATTCCAAGAACTATGTTTAGGAATGGAGCTGACAGGTTTACCATTTCTTGTAGCGGTAAAGCCACCAAAAGGCGCTTCTACGATCCAAGAAGCCTTACCAAAAGGGTTTGAGGAGAGGGTTAAGGAGCGTGGTGTGGTTTGGGGTGGATGGATGCAGCAGCCACTGATATTGGCTCATCCATCAATAGGTTGCTTTGTGAGCCATTGTGGGTTTGGGTCAATGTGGGAGTCTCTAGTGAATGACTGCCAGATAGTTTTTATTCCACATTTGGGTGAACAAATATTCAACACTAGGCTGATGAGCGAGGAACTTGAGGTCTCTGTGGAGGTGAAAAGAGATGAAACAGGATGGTTTTCAAAGGAGAGCATAAGTGGTGCGGTTAGGTCTGTGATGGACAAAGACACCGAGCTAGGGAACCTAGTGAGGAGGAACCATGCTAAATGGAAGGAGTCTCTACTTAGTTCTGGTAAACTCAATGGTTATGTCAATAAGTATGTAGAAGCATTGGAGAAACTAGTCTAAAGTGAGACAAAACATGAAATAAATTACTTTGCAAGGAAAAACTTGGTTCGTCACAATGACGTCATATTTGTGTTGGGTCGAAGCAAACAAATAGTGGTTTTGCATGAGGATTCCACTCGTTTTTAAGCGAGCCAAGTGTTCGGTGTTTTCAATAAATTTTGACCTTTTGTGTCATGTGATGTGTTTCTTGTGTTAGCATTGTGCGCGTTACTATCGTTTGTTAAGTGGCCAACACAAAAAGAAAATCAATACTCCAAAACAAATCAGAACAAAATAAAAGAAAAGAACGTTTCTTAACCTAACAGGCCAAAGAAGACACCATCATTTTCTCACTTACAATTTTTTTGGGGTTAATTTTATTCTTATTTGTAAAATTAGTAAACTATCTCAAATTCACCCAACCATTCTTCAAGCTTATAAAAGGATCTCTTAGTGCAGAACAATCAAAGCAAGAGACGAAGCAAAACTAAGAATCAATGCTTCGTACAGAACAAACATAAAGCATATAAAGCTCTCTTGAGTTTTTTTTTTTAAATCTTTTTGTGATTTCACAATTCAAGAAAGCAAATGGGATCTAAATTTCACGCTTTCATGTTCCCATGGTTTGCTTTTGGTCATATAACTCCGTATCTGCATCTGGCGAACAAACTAGCCGAGAAAGGTCACCGAGTCACTTTCTTGCTACCCAAGAAAGCTCAAAAGCACCTTGAGCATCTCAATCATTTCCCACAAAACATTGCCTTCCACCCTCTCACAATCCCTCATGTCAATGGCCTCCCTCCTAGCGCCGAGACCACTTCAGACATCCCCATCTCGTTGGACAAGTTCTTGTCTGAAGCCATGGATCTCACACGTGGTCAGGTCGAAGCTGCGGTTCAAACTTTGAGACCTAACTTGATCTTCTTCGATTTTGCTCACTGGGTTACAGAACTAGCTAAAGACTATATGATCAAGAGTGTATGTTACATCATATTATCAGCGACCACTATAGCTCATACACTTGTCCCTGGTGGCGAACTAGGCCTTCCCCCTCCTGGTTATCCTTCAACGAAGGTAATGTACCGTGACAACGACGCTCACGCTTTAGCCACACTTTCCATCTACTACAAAAGGGTTTATCATCAGATCACTACTGGTCTTAAGAGCTGTGACATTATTTCAATAAGGACATGCAAAGAGATAGAAGGTAAGTTCTGCGACTATATAGCGAGTCAATACAATAGGAAGGTTCTCTTGACCGGTCCAGTGCTCCCTGAGCTAGAAAAGGGTGAACCACTAGAAGAACAATGGATTCATTTTCTGAACGGGTTCGGACCGGGGTCGGTAGTGTTTTTTGCACTTGGCAGCCAAATCATTCTTGAGAAGGATCAGTTTCAAGAACTCTGTTTAGGGTTTGAGCTGTTAGGTTTACCGTTTCTTGTAGCGGTTAAGCCACCTAAAGGAGCTTCCACGATTCAAGAAGCATTACCTGAAGGGTTTGAAGAGCGTGTTAAGGGACGTGGAGTGGTGTGGGGAGGATGGGTGCAGCAACCATTGGTATTGTCTCATCCATCAGTAGGATGTTTTGTGAACCATTGTGGGTTTGGGTCAATGTGGGAGTCTCTGATGAGTGATTGTCAGATAGTGTTGATTCCATTTTTGGGTGATCAAGTTCTAAACACAAGATTGATGACTGAGGAACTTAAGGTCTCTGTAGAAGTGGTTAGGGAGAAAACAGGATGGTTTTCGAAGGAGAGCTTGAGCGATGCGGTTAGGTCTGTGATGGATAAAGACAGCAAACATGGGAAGCTAGTGAGGAGGAACAAAGCTAAATTGAAAGATATATTGGTTAGTCCTGGACTATTCACAAGTTATGAGGATAAATTTGTAGAGGCATTGCAAGAGTATCTTGTTTGATCATGCAGTTTTTATTTTAATTTCGATATGAATGGAAACATCTGAAACAAATGTATTTAAAGTCTTCTCATGAATTTTATGAACATGTTTTCCAGAATTTCAAACTTTCAACAAAATCTTATTATTTTATTTTTTAGTCAGCTTGACTTGATTAAATCCAGATATTGTCCCAACATAGAAATGGATTCAAAGTACGTTTATACTTCTTACATTTCAATGTAGGTCCAATGCTCCCCGAGTTAGACAAGACTATACCACTAGAAAATCAATGGAAACACTGGTTGAGCGGTTTTGAACCAGGGTCTGTTGTGTTTTGTGCACTAGGAAGCCAATTCAATATAGAGACGGATCAAGGGGTTTTTGCCAAAACTAACCTACAACTTGGTTTTGACCCCAATACTAGACCCAAACTTCAATCAAATGCAAATCTAACCTAAAAGTGGTATGAAATTACAGTATAGTCCTTTGTGACCAAACAAAAAAACAGAAGATATTTTTACGAATTTAGCCCCTGTAAGTTGTCTGAGTCAGATTGAGCTAGTTTTCAGTCG
>CAKOAT010360710.1:0-13955 GCA_932364175.1 Eruca vesicaria subsp. sativa
TTATAATGCGATGAATGAATCTTAGTTTGAAATAAATATTAACCGAAATAAGTGGGGGTTATTCCCTTTTAATAATATTAATAATTGGATTAATTAAGGTAAGTATAAAATAAAGCATATTAAGTTTCTAGTGAATAGGTCCAACAACTTATATAAGTAGATTTTTTAGGACTCCTTCTCTTTTAATAGTATAGATTAGTGGTCTCATCACAGCGTGTTACAGCTTATTCTAATGTGACTCCTAAAAGTAAAAAACAAAGCATTACAAATTTGATATTATCAAAGTGTAATAGTACTGTAAATATAAAACTTATTTCATATCATATTATGTTCTGATGTCACTGAAATCTGATAATAGCTAGCACCGGCTTTTATAACACGAATTGATCGCATTATTTGTCAAAAGACATTTTGTAGTTGACATTCTAGAAGAAGATTTCATATTATATTTGTTGAATGTATAAGGTAACTGTTTTTCTTTTGTGAACGACTTTTAAGTTTGAACCCACCATAAAGCGAAAGTAATACGTACACATGATTCATGAAGTTACATACACATGTCATTTCAAATGAATTTTAGTAAACTCGAATATGATTTTATGTGTGCGTCTTCCAATAGGTATATGATTAAATAATGACTTCACCATTACACGAAACAACTTTTCCATCCCTAAAACATTTGTTTGTTAGACGTCGTCAAAAAGTTATGTTATTGCATTTGCATGTCAATTCTTTCTGTTATGGTTTTTGCGTGACTATTTAATCAATTCTGCACAAAATAACAAAAGAACATGTACCCACGAACGCACCTTCTAATCTTTTACTAGTTTTCAAATGATTTATGTCGTCTTCTTCTTATTTTTTTCCAATAATTCAAATAAAGAAAATCCACGATTCTGATTTAGCAGCCGCTCGTTTCTTTTAGTTTAATCCTTCAAAGAAAAATAATGTACTTCCTTATTTCGTCAAAAATAATAATAATAACGTACTTCCTTAATATAATATATTGTACTCCCTCCGTTTCAATTTAATTGTCATTCTAGAGTTTTACACACAGATTAAGCAAATAATTAATTTTACATATTTTCAAAATAAAAACACAATTACCTATACACTTAACCACTTTTCAACCAATGAAAAAATAGAATAACATTTAAAATCAATAAATTTTGCATTGAAATTATAAAACGACACTTATTTTGAAACGAAAATTTTACTCTAGAATGACATATAATTTGAAACGGAGGGAGTATAGTGGAGAATAATAAACGGGAAGGTGGTGACAATAGTATTACCTTAAAGTGTTAGGTGCGACATCTAATTTAATAATGTTGACCAAATACTAATTTGATCAGCAACACATTTTACAATACTTGCTTAATTAAAATAAACGACTATACATTTTTTTTTTGAAGGTTGTCGTCTCCAATCACGGCCTATAGCTTCATCAGCTTCCTATCATCATCTCCTCATTTTTTTGTTCTTGTGTTTTCTGTTTTCTGTTTTTGTTTTCTCAACAACTAAAGTGTACAATGTTCATATCCAAACTTTAAACAAAGTGCATATACCTTTGTGAAAATAAATAAACTAAATGTAAAATCAAGATAAGAAATCTGAGAATAACATTACGTCACATAATTAAGTAGTTTAAACGGTTTTCCTTTTTGTTTTAAGGAAACTTTAAAGAGTTTATGTAGTGAAATTTCAATATTTATAAAATTGTATAAATATTTAAATTCAATGAAGTTCTACTTATTAGTTTGATAAATAATAAAATTATGTTTAGTCCTCTTTAGTAAAGACTAATGACTAAACATTTAATAACTTACAAAAAAATTGCTAATAGAGAAAAAGTCCCATCTACGAGAGTTTTCACAAAGAAACTTTTGCTAATAGAGAAAACAGAAATTAAATTGCCGAAAGATGTAAAAAGAAAAAAAAACATTAAATGTAATTTAGAAAGAAAAACTAATCAAACCGAAAAAAGCAAAGACAGCCCAACAAGCATAAAAATATTCCAGAAGAAGAAACATCAAAGAAAGCTTCAAACTTCCTTCTCTGTTTCCCTCCTTTCTTCTCCCCCACAACCAATGTAAACCCTACAAAGATCTCTCTAAAGATCTCTTAACAAGAAGACAATAATTCGTGTTCTCTCTTCGTTTATGTCCTCTCTTTATTAACTCGAGCCCAATAGTCTCCGTCTCTCAACTGAAAATACAGAGGAAAAAAAAGTAGAAAGACAGAACATTTGCTGGAGAACAGAGGTATTGGGCTATTCAGAACTGTGATTTTACTGTTTGTTTTGTCTCTTTGGAGCTTCAAAGGTTTGATCTTTGTATATGGGTTTCTTTGGAAGCTTAAAAAGTTTCTTACTTTATGCAACTTCGACTTTTTTAATGCTATGTATAGCTCACAGGATCTTGATCCTGGAGGCAGAATGGTTTCTTACTTACTTCGGTTTCTTATTACAAGTTTTACATGATTATGAAACTTGCACCTTTTAACAGCTCAATTATCTGTTTGTCTCGAGTCCATGAGTATCAGATTTGTATTGTCTTAATTTCTCAGGATAAAGTTTTAGACTTTTAGTTTCTTATATACTCTGTTTTTCTCCTCTGTTTGAGTCTCTTGCGTTTAGGTTCTTTTTGTGACAAAGTTGATGTTATTAGACTATGATTTAGCTTAACACCTCGTTGATCTTCTTCATTACTATTACAGAAAGATCCGAGATTTAATTTTCACCTTTACCTCTAGTATCTTGATGTTCTGCTAGGTTCTAGTTCTTGCTTTATTGTACTCTGTTTTTCTCCTCTGCTTTGTTCTCTTGCGTTTAGGTCCTTTTCAGTTTTGAGACAAAGTTGATGTTATTAGATTATGATTTAGCTCAACCCTCTTGTTGATCTTCTTCATTGCCATCACAACTTTTTATTTTTATTTTTATAACTCAATATCATTACAAGAAAGATTTGAAAATTCATCTGTTAGGTTCTAGTTCTTGATTACATTAATGATCCATTTCAAATTATGCAGGTACATATATACACACATACACACACTCATATACAAGTATCTGTGAACTATAATGGCCTCTGAGCTGAAACAAACTCTAACAAAGAGATACGGTGCACTTGAACTATGGGAGATCATAGTCATTGCTCTCTTTGCAGCCTTCATACTAATCCTCTTCATCTCAGTATGGCTCAGCTTCCGTAAAAAATCCAAAAGATCCAACTTCACACAACTTCTCCCCTTAACCGAAACCCCTCGCCATCAAGATGAAATCAAAGACATAAGTGTTGATCATGTTTCATCTAACAACAACAATGGAACAACTCATCAAACACTAGATGGCAAGTTCAGCGAGAGAGACATTGAGAATGGTGATAACTATGAGAAAACAACAGCTGTTGTGTCTCCTATAGAACCAACTCCTTCACCTCTCTCTGGTCTTCAAGAAGGTTCTCAAATTGGTTGGGGTCATTGGTTCACTCTCCGTGACCTTCAGCTCGCTACTAACCATTTCTCAAAAGAGAATATCATCGGTGATGGTGGCTATGGAGTTGTGTACCATGGAACTTTAGCTAACAAGACCCCTGTGGCTGTCAAGAAGTTGCTCAACAATCCGTAAGTTTCTTTTATCTGTTCAAATTCTCATGATCTTTGAGATGATATGATTGTATTTTTATTTTAGAGGACAAGCTGATAAAGACTTCAGAGTTGAAGTGGAAGCAATAGGACATGTCAGGCACAAGAACTTAGTTCGGCTTCTTGGTTATTGCGTTGAAGGAACACATAGGATGCTTGTTTATGAGTACATGAACAATGGGAACTTAGAGCAGTGGCTTCACGGTGACATGAATCACAAAGGGCATCTCACTTGGGAGGCTAGAATCAAAGTTCTTGTTGGCACTGCAAAAGCGTAAGCTTCCTTTCTTTTAATAGAATCACTTGGTGGTTCTTGTTTCTTGTAAACTCATGGTTCATTTTTACACAGGCTGGCTTACCTTCATGAAGCTATTGAGCCGAAAGTGGTGCATAGAGACATAAAGTCAAGTAATATACTGATGAATGACACCTTTGATGCTAAGTTATCTGATTTTGGTCTTGCTAAGTTGCTTGGAGCTGATAAAAGTTATGTGAGTACTCGAGTTATGGGTACATTTGGGTGAGTTATCTTTTAACTTCCTTTGATAATAATTTCATTGGCTGTTTTAAACATTTTTCTCGGTTCATGTTTAGGTATGTTGCACCTGAATATGCTAACTCTGGTCTCCTAAACGAGAAGAGTGACGTGTATAGTTTTGGTGTTGTTCTATTGGAAGCTGTTACTGGAAGGTATCCAGTGGATTATGAACGGCCTAAAGAAGAGGTAAAGCAAGAGATTCCATACGCTTTGACACAATGATGATTTAGAGACTGAAGTTGATTTATTTGAGTAGGTGCATATGGTGGAGTGGTTGAAGCTAATGGTTCAGCAGAAACAGTTTGAACAAGTGGTGGATAAAGAGCTTGAGATCAAACCAACGACAAGTGAACTTAAAATAGCGCTTTTGACAGCTTTGAGATGTGTTGATCCTGATGCAGACAAGAGGCCAAAGATGAGTCAAGTTGCTCGAATGCTTGAATCTGATGAATACCCTGTGATGCCTAGAGAGGTATGTACAATGAGACCATTTCAAATTTCAAAAAACAAATCAAAACTAGTGTGTTGATAGTTGGTTTGGTGAATGTTTTTATCAGGAACGAAGAAAAAGGAGAGGTCAGAACGCAGAGGTGCCTAAAGAAAGCAAAGAGACGAATAAAGATGATACCATAACAGATGTAAAGATATGAGTAACAGATTAAGAAACATTTAGCTTCTTTGGAGATTGTTTAGGTTCTTTACTGTTTCTATGGATTAATTATGTGATTTATGTATAGCGAGAAGAACAAGATATGCTTCTCTTGTGTAGAGGAGAGATCTTTTGTATAGCTTTGTTGTACCTTTTTTATTACCTTTATACAACAGCTTTCAACATAATACAGACACATCAAACTCGAGAGTAGTGACATTGAAAACGGCATGCACATGGACTTTACACCTAATGCTATTAAGCTTGTCAGAGGATTGGGAAGTGACAGCAACACAAGATATTTAGTTAAACAGATGGTGAGAGTGTTCACTTCACCACCTATGCAGCAATAATCCATCTTCTCAGTTTTACAAAATGGCACAAACACATTGTATTAGTATACATATAACAGATATTAATTCCTCGCATATTGTATAATTAGTAGAGTGACTTACACCGCAGGCATTAAATAACATAAAAAGAAATAGAGCAACATTCAGGTTTCCAAGTGAGACTTTCAGGGTTTTTTTTAATGAGAGAAATAAAAAGCCTATTTTCACGAATTTACACAAATTGTATTCAAACAAAAACAAATGAAATAGTGATGATGATGAAGCGTGGTATCAGTTTGGAAGATATCAATAAGGATTGTTCCTATGTGGAGTGTGAGGAGCAGAGCGAGGAGGATTGAGGAGAGGCTGAAGAGCCTTCACCACTATGCTCATGTTTGGCCTGAAGTCTGCTTCATATTGCACACATAGCGCAGCCACAGCAGCCAGCTGATCATACCAGAGTCACATAAGAGACAAAAAATAAAGTCAAACACGGTAAAATCATACAGCAATACTTAATGGTCATCAGAAGAGATCTTGCATTTCACCCTAGCCCTACAATAGGGAACCAAAGCGATGGAAGTGATGGGGAAGCAGTTTCTAAGTCATGTCCTAAGGTAAACCTTCTCTACTTAAACAATGACATTATGACAAAGGTTACCTTGGCAACAGCTTTGGGAGGATATTCTCCGTCTAGTCTTGCATCAACGCACTGCTTCACCTTGTCTTCACTTAGTTTAGGAGTTGCCTGAGACCACACAAACGCGTTTCATTTAATAAAGTTTTTGTTTCTAGAGAAAGTTTTGAGTATCTAATCTCTCACAATCTAAGAGTTTGTATTCCTAAGACATTTTCTTATCAATACGAGTCAAAAAGAAAAAAAGAAGCAGAGGTGCACTAAGCATTACCCATGTAACGAGACTCTGTTGTCCTCGTGGTAAGGTATGATCAACTGGTTTACGACCTGTGAGGAGCTCTAGCAAAACAACGCCAAAACTATAGACATCACTCTTTGTGCTCAAAGTTCCTGTCATTGCATACCTGAAATGCAAAACCAAAAAATGTATGTTTAAGAGTATACTTTGGTCAACGTTAAGGTATAAAAAATGATGTCAAAGCTTAATCCAAGAAATGACTTAGTGCCTCAAAACATAAGATAATGATAACAAAAGTCTCTAAGCACGTGTTGAACGTAACCACATTGATTAGTCTGAACAAAGTAAGGGCTTACTCTGGAGCGTGGTAACCAAAGGTACCCAACACACGAGTTGAGTGAAGACGAGCAGCCATGTCAGGGGCTTGGTTTGACAGATCGAAATCAGCAATCTTTGCAACATCATCGTCAAACAGAAGCACATTGCTGGATTTGATGTCTCGGTGGACAACATGAGGGTTTGCCTTCTCATGCAAGTACTCAAGTCCCCTAGCCGCACCAACAGCAATTTTAACTCTCTGGTTCCACGACAGAACAGGACCTGGCTGTGCTCCTTTCACTCCTTTTCGACCTGCACACAACAAAGTCACCACATTTCATTACTTTTTCTTCCTAAAGTCTTACTGAATCAATGTTTTACATTGATAACTTACCGTGAAGAATATCATGAAGAGATCCATTAGGAGCAAATTCATAAGCAAGAACACGGAGTGGTCCATCAACGCAATACCCCAGAAGAGCAACAACATTGTCTTGTCTCAATCTCGAAACCATTGATACCTAGTTAACACTATTTATCTCAGTAACAAAGCAGCAACTCAACTTAACATAGTGACCTTGCACTGAACCATTAGAGACAACATAAATGAGATGATTTGACTTAGTACCTGAGCGAGAAACTCTTGATCAGGTTGTTTACTGGAATCAAGCTTCTTTATCGCAGCTGCCTTACCGCTTCTAAGAACACCATAAAACACTCTTCCATAAGAGCCCTCACCAATCAAGGACTTGGAACCGTAGTTATCAGTTATATCCTTCAACTCATCAGCTGGAATAGCTGGCACAGAGATAGGCTGCATCTGAATGACTGGCGAGTTCTTGGGTGGGTCTGGCTTATGATGGTGACCTCCACCGTGACCTTAGCAAAGGTTGAAAAAAAGTTAATCAACTTAGCCGCTAGCCAAAAGAGTTGGATAAAGGATTATTATATAAGGTAAAGTGTACCTGCTGCGCCGTACACTGGCTTTGGACCAGTTTCAGCAACTCTGCGAAAATCGTCACCGCCACAACAACCAAAGCAGCTCATTACGCTTTTCTCTAACAGCACAAACTGTATAACGCAGAAAACGTGAACAAATAGGTCAGTAATGGTGTTATAGAACAAGAATAAACAAAAAAAAATATGCATTTTTGTTTTGTTTTGGTCTTTACATATGAAACATGCAAGTAAACTAATGTTTTTTTTTTTCACAAAGGGAAATAGACAATACGAATATAGAAATTTTCAGACAGAACCTGCAACAAAAAATTTCTAATTATATTAGGGTTTAAGCAGCAGCAACATAGACAGAACTAACTAAAATAAAAAACACGATCAAACACCAGACGACACATTTAGGTCAACAAATCGTAACCCCTAAAATGGATTCAAAACCCCAAAAAATTCAAACTTTCATAATTCAAAATCGAACCCTACCTATAAGAAATCGAAGTAAGAACATAAAAAAGGAAAGACCCTTATAAGGGAAAGTCATGGAAGATTGCTCAGAAAGAAGAAAGGTTTTACCTTTTTTCGAAAACAAAAGAGAGAGAGAAAAGACAAGTGTGGTTGAATCTTCCAGAGAAGAAGAAGAAGAAGGTACGGAGGATTTTGTGTATGTTGTAGTACGTATGGTTGGTGGAAGCTTAGAGGATTAAGAAGAGAGAGGGCAGACTTTTCTTCCCGGCGGAAATTTCTTATAAGGTGTGGAGGCAGATGCGCACGATAGCAGCTACTTGAAGAAGTGGTAGTACTACTAGTCCTCCTTTGCCTCCAAACTTCTTATTATTTTACTTTATCGTGTCTTTGGAGGGTCCACTGTCTTAATCTACTCATTAATTACCCCGTTTCATTTTGTTCCACAATTTCTTTATGTAATTCTTTTTTGATAAGTTTTTAAATATAAAGTCAACTTATCCTATAAAATTTTGGGAATACATAACCTTTTAACGTTTTTAGCATAAAATCCGAATCCCGAAATCCGAACCGAACCCGAACCGAAAAACCCGACCCATTATCTGACCCGAAATGTAAAAATACCTGAATGGGTCTTATAGGATGGTATAAAAAAATCCGAATCCGAAGTGTTATTTAACCGAACCCGAACGGGTAACCCAAAATATCCGAAATTAATAGTTAATATAAATATTTTAAGTATATATATAAATATTTTAGATAAAGTTTAATGTTTATTTTGATATGATACATACAATAAATATTAAAATATAAATAAATACCTTAAATATATAATTAGTTATAAATAAGTACTTTGTAATTTGTTCATTAAAATAATAAATTTCGTTTATATGTAAGGTAATGCACATTGTTTATAAGTGATGTATGTTTTAATGACTGATTTAGCATTTTTTCTCAGTTTTATGTATGTACGTATGATTAATTTATATTCAGTTTCATTGTTTTTTTTTATGTTTTTTTTTCGAAATTTTGTTTTATACTTCGGGTATATCCAAACCAAACCGAAATAACCCGAATCCGAATGATATATGGTTACTTTAGTGGTTTTATGATGTAATACAAATTTGAACCGAATCCGAAGTGTTATTATCGGAACCCGACCCGTATTAGTAAAATATTAGAATGAGACCTATGAGCGTAAACCCGAAAACCCGAAAATCCGAAAAACTCGATCCGAACGCCAACGGGTACCCGAACGCCCATGCCTAGTTTTTACTACCAAATCAGAGACCTAAATCCCTAAAAATAACATTAAATAATTAATTGAAACAATAATTACTTTACATCCTAAACCATAACTCTAGTCTCTGATCACTAAAATCAAACTTTAAAAAAGAAATATATTTTTTAATTTATGTCAGTTTAGTTTTGTGTGCTATTTTTAGAACAAAAAATAATTTTATATTATCTAATACTTTTCACAAAATTATCAATAAATTTTCGGTTATTTTTATATAGTAGACAATAATAATTTTTTTTTGTCATTTAGTAGAATGATAATAACTTGATCAATGTTTTACACAAAGCCAGTAAAGGTACGAAACCTGTATATATTTTCTTTGTACACTCAGTAATTATCACTTGGTACTAATGAAAGCTGAAGTTTTTTTATCCGGTGGGTGAATCTGCTAAGGAAAAAAGAAAAATCAAAATAGACGACTTATATTAAATATAAAGATTATGAATGTAGTACTACTATTATTAGTGACGCTGATGGATGGAATATAATAAAGAAGTTGTAAGTTGTTATAGATTAGAGGTCAACAAGATGTAAAGTAAAGCGAGTATCTTTTTTTCACCATCAAAGGTGAGCGAGCGTGTTCTTTGTGTTATTTGGTCGTCGGTGTCGACAAAGTCAACAACCACCTTGAAGCTTTCGCGTCTGCCTTACCTCTCAATTTCCACCATCTTCTCCTTTTCTTTTGGGAAAATTGCATAAAAAACTTTTAAGGTGGCAATCACTTACACTTTAAACCTTAAGAGTATTTTATAAGTACTTTAAACACTCAAGTTGGCAAATTTAGCATATTAAACCTCCAATCTGGCTTACTTGTACATCAATTTAAAAATGTGACCGGTACTGTTCAGAAACGATGACGTGTTGTTTTTTTTTTTTTTAAATTTTTTTTAGAAATAATAAATATAAAAATACAGAAAATATAAAAATTCATTAAAAATCATTAAAAATTCATTAAAAATTGAAAAAATCAGAAAATTCAAAAAAATCAGAAAATCATAAAGATTAAAAAATCGCAAAATAAGTAAAATATTTTATTAATAAAATATTAAAAATAAGAAAAACTTAAAAGAAATTATAAAAAAATCCCAAAATAAGAAAACTCAAAAAAATTTAAATAAAAAAATGAAATTTAAATAAAATTAATATAAGAATAATTAAAATAAATATAATTTCAAGAATAAATAATTTTATTTGTTTTATAAAAAAACGAGAAACACTATATTTTTTTAAAAAAAAGAATCATTATCTTCAAATGATTCTCGTGAACCAAATCAAAGCAAACAAATTAAATTCCAAGTCATTTTGTTCTCATTTTGTTGCTTATTAGTCAAGGTTTTCTGGATTTTATAACTAGATTAACATAGGGTATTTTAATAACTGCTAAAAGATTTGGATTTTAACTTGTTTCCTTTGATTTGGTTCACAAGAATCATTTGATGGTATATATCATATACATTCAATTATACGATGACATATATATAATATATAATAGTGACACGAAAAACAAATAACAATATAATTTTAAAAAAAAAACTTATGCAGGTGAAAGTCTAGGTGCTAAAAGACTTGGAATTTAATTTGTTGCTTTGATTTGGTTCACGAGAATCATTTGAAGATAATTAGATTATTGGGAAAATCGCATAAAAATCCTTGGAATTTAATTTGTTTGCTTTGATTTGGTTCACGAGAATCATTTGAAGATAATTTCTTTTTTAAAAAAAAAATATAGTGTTTTCTCATTTTTTATAAAACAAATAAAATTATTTATTCTTGAAATTATATTTATTTTATCTATTATTCTTATATTAATTTTATTTAAATTTTATTTTTGTTTTATTTAAATTTTTTTGAATTTTCTTATTTTGGGATTTTTTATAATTTCTTTTAAGTTTTTCTTATTTTTAATATTTTATTAATAAAATATTTTATTTATTTTGCGATTTTTTAATGTTTATGATTTTCTGATTTTTTTGAATTTTTCTGATTTTTTCAATTTTTAAAGAATTTTTAATGATTTTTAATGAATTTTTATATTTTCTGTATTTTTATATTTATTTATTCGTAAAAAAAATTTTAAAAGAAAAAAAACCGACACGTCATCGCTTTTGAACAGTACCAGTCACATTTTTAACTTGATGTAAAAGTAAGCCAGATTGGAGGTTTAATATGCTAAATTTGCCAACTTGAGTGTTTAAAGTGCTCGTAAAATACTCTCAGGGTTTAAAGTGTAAGTGGTTGCCACCTTGAAGGTTTTTTATGCGATTTTCCCCTTTTCTTTTTGGTATTATTGATACTTTTTTTTTTCTCTTGAAACACTATTGAGACCTTCTTCAAAGTACCAAAACAAAAATGCAAAATCTTATTTATACACACGGCTTGTAATATTCATGTGATTTTCAGCAATTTTAGAAAGTTAGTCAAAAATGTAATTGAGTTTACCAAATAAAAAGCTTTTTTTTTCCCTATTTGCGTTTAAAATTTACAAATAATTTGGGATCTTCCACCATTTAAAACCGAACACAACAAGCAAGAACTGAACATAATCAGGGTTTACTTGAGCTTTGTTTTGTTTACAAGTTACCATTAGGGCCATAAAGCCATAAAAGGTTCAAACTAGGTTCATTCATTCAAGCCCAAGTTACCATTAGGGCCATAAAGTCGTAAAAGGTACAAACTAGGTTCATTCATTCAAGCCCAAGTTACCATTAGGGCCATAAAGCCGTAAAAGGTTCAAACTAGCCCAGAAGCTAGAAAGTTGTAACTTTAAACTAGATTTTTGAGCCGCGCTTAAATGAAATATATTGTATGTAATTATATATTTTTATTTTGAGAAAATAATATCAACTAACTACGCCTGGTGCTTTGGGAAGCGGGTCAAAATCGGTCCACTTAACCCGTCTGACCCAAAAAGAAAATATATTTTATTTGCATTTGTTCCACTTAATTTTGCGGGTAATCCACGGGATCCGCGGATAATTATTAAATAATAAGGATAATTATTTTTATTTTTTTCTAAAATATAATATTAAATAGTAGGTTTTTAATTAAATTTTTAATACTTTTTAAAAATAATTATTATTTTTAAGGAAATTTAGTATTTTCTGAAAAATAAACTTAAAAGAAAATTCTATTTTTGCGGATTACCGGGTACCTATAATTGAAATTCGAATAATTCACATCCCTCCCGCATAAAATACACTTGACTTGTATCTGCACCCGCAACTTAATTTTTTCAAATCGATCGATCCGTTGCGTTGCGGGTCAAATGAGGTGAGACTCGCGGCTAATTAGAAGGTGAATTGGTACCTATAATTGAAATTAGAATAATTCACATCCCTCCCGCATAAAATACACTTGACTTGTATCTGCACCCGCAACTTAATTTTTTCAAATCGATCGATCCGTTGCGTTGCGGGTCAAATGAGGTGAGACTCGCGGCTAATTAGAAGGTGAATTTGGCCTATTAATAAAATTCATTAGTATATAGTTTTAGGCCCAGAAAAAAAAATCAAATTGTCACTAATGAAAAATTAATTTTGTTTATGAAAATAAAGGTATAATTGAAAATTTTTTAAAAAAATCTTAAATAATAGATTGTTTCTGTTTTAATAGTACTGATAAAATATATGTTATTTGGAGCCTAGTAACTCAGTCTTTTGTGTATTGATGGAGACGAGAGTTTTGAAAATGTCCGCGACTGTTTCATGAAAGGTAAAATAGTACTTGATATAACGAAGAACTGGTGTTCAAACTATTGTGTATTGATGGAGACAAGAGATTTGTTGCAGTTGTATTCAAGGCAATGGGAAGAGCTATCAGCAAGAGTGTGAACATTTCTGAGCTGAGTAAGGTATGTTTTTTTGGTTTGTCCGTTCCAGATCACAAGAAGGGGTTATGTTAGCCCTGTTCGTTTGGTTGCCGCAGGTTTCTGCGTCTGCGGCTGCGGCTGAGTCTGCGGCTGCGGCTGCGTCTGTTGATTTATGTGTTGTTCGTTTCGCAGCCGCAGCCGCAGTGCAGCCGTAGACGCAGAATTTTGTTCGTTTAAGAGACGCAGGACATTGACGCAGACGCAGACGTACGAAGATGATTTATTATGTTCGTTTGGCAAACGCCGACGCAGGAAGTTTTATTTTCATTTAATTCATATTTTAATTTAAAAATTTGTAAATTGTATTTTAAATAGATAAAATATAGTTTAAATTTGTCAAATTTTATTTTAGATAAAGAAACTGCTGTTTAAATATATTTTACATCCATCAAAATATTTTATTTAATTGGTAATAAATTTTTAGACAAATATACTAATTTAACAACATTTTTTATCATAAATATTATAAATAAAACAAAGTTTTAAACAACAAAGTCTTAAACCACAAATAATATATCAAAGTATTTAACACAAAACAAAAGTTAAATATTACATCAAATCTTGAATAAATAAAACAAAATCTTAAACAAAGTCTTTAACAATAATATTTAATACGGTAAACATTATACATATTCTCATCGAAACCTCTAACAGAAAACATTCTCAGTGAAACAGACCTTGAGAACAGCCTCACTTTCCACAACCTGAGTCATATATTCAGCAGTTAAGTAAAAGCACATGTACTAAACAGAGTAACAGACCAAGCTAAAACCTTAAACATATTCAACATGTACTAAACATAATAACAGAGATCAAAACACTACAAGAAAACAAAGCATTTACTAGGAAATTTTACTAGGAAAATTCTTCCTCGTAAATTTACTAAGCCTTTACTAGGATCTTACGAGGAAAGCAAATTTCCTCGTAAGCTCCTCGAAAACTTACGAGGAAACAATTTCCTCGTAAGACCTTAGTAAATTTAGGAGGAGCTTACGAGGAAAAAGTACTTTTCCT
>CAKOAT010361043.1:0-12553 GCA_932364175.1 Eruca vesicaria subsp. sativa
GTTAAAAAAACATGTAAGTATTAAACTGATATTCAGCTATATTTACAAATATTAAGTACGGTACTTACTATAATTATTATAATTCTCAGATTGGAGCCGACACTAACCGTACTATATATTCATTATGGTTACATGACTTGGTACACGGACCGGCAACTAAAGTAACATCTTGGCCTATATATTTTTGTCGAGGATACAATTTCCATACACTAGATCATGGAAAAGATCGTAGTACGTTCAACTATGGTGTTTGTGTGAAAGGAACATCTGATTCAAGTGAAGGATCTGAATGTTACGGAGTCATAACACAAATATTTGAGTTGTATTATCCAGGAAGAGTTGGTCTTAGAGTTGTACTTTTCAGATGTGATTGGTATGACTCAACAATGGATAAAGGTGTACGCATAAACAAATTTGGGAACGTTGATGTTAATCGATCTAGACGATATGGAAAATATGATCCATTTGTGTTTGCTAGCCAAGCTGATCAGGTATGTTATATACCATATCCTCGTCTAAGGCAAAAGAATAGTGATTGGTATGCTACAGTGAAGATACAACCGAGGGGAAAAATAATATGTAGTGAGGAATTGGATTCGAGTCCTTTACAATATGAGAGTGATAATCCAGTTATGGTGGCTGATCCATTTATCACAGTCGATAACTTAGCTGACCAACAAGAACCTTTTGTCAACTTGCATGATGTTCTTGATGAGGAGATAGATTCAGAACATGATGATGTAGTATCTCAGGATTCTGAATCAACAGAAGAAGAGAGTTCTGACTGCTGAGACTTCACGACGTGAAGACGAAACAGTGAAACTACGACCAGTTATGGTGGCTGATCCATTTATCACAGTCGATAACTTAGCTGACCAACAAGAACCTTTTTTTTTGTAGTGGTTGCGTTTTGTCCTAACAATAATGAAGTTCATATCTATAAATCATCACAAGACCAATGGGAGAGGTTACATGTCCTCGAAAAGGTGAAGCTTTTCTCTCTCCCATCTGAAACTAACTTCCTTTCTCCTCTTGGGGATTCTACACTTATGGACAGCTTGAATCTCCCTTACAAGTTTAGTTTGAATCTATTGCAGCATGACCAAATTGTTTCTGGAATTGATTGGAGCTCAAAGTCCAACAAAATCGTCACTGTTTCCCATGACAGGAACTCGTAAGTTGAAACCTTTTTATATCCTTAAGAGGAAACTTTTCATCTCTGTACTTTGATTAGTGATATGAGAAACTGGTTCTATATTTTTGTGTTTTATTTGTAATTTTATTAAATAGTTCAAACGAAATGAGCTTGTAAGTACTAGAATAGTTTTAATTTTTAGTCAAATGTTGTTCCCTCCTTATATTTCATTTGCCGCTTGAGTTTAGTTTGTTTGGTGAATATTATGCTAAAAGATACGGGTATATCCAATATCAAGAGGTTTAGATTTTGTTGTTTTCATGCATTTATATATATATATATATATGCAGCTTATACGGTGTTTTTAACAATCCAGTAAACTTCTTCATTGCAGTTCTTTGAAACCAACTGATCTCCAGATGGCAAATGAGGGTCAAAATCATGGAGCAGCGAATGTCTTGGGTGTTCTGAATCCTTCCAAACTGAATGGATCATTGTGGTAAAAAGAAACAATCATCCTATCTGATTTTTAATATGAACGTCACATTAAAAGTTAGTTGCTTTATATTTTTATTTTTGTTTGTAGGTTCAAACGTGATTCCCTAATCACTAATGAGATAAGAACAATCATCCGATCTGATTTTCCTGGCCCGTATCGAAACTGGTCAACTACACCGCAACATGTAAAAGAGCGATGGTGGTACACATTTAAGGTATTCCATATCACTTAAGTTATGCCATATTGCTCAAGTTTTATGCCATATCTCTTAAGTTTTATGTATGGCGCTCTTAATTTTCTTTATAATATATATTTACAGAGCAAATTCTATTGGGATCACTTGATTGAATCCGAGGTGCGAAAGATGTTTTGCAAATGTGCTGCAACTAAACTGATCGATATGATTAGCCGAGTAAAAGAAAGAGGTAAGCAGCCATATTGGATCCTTGATGATTACTACAAAGACTTGGTTGCCTACTGGGGCACGGATAAAGCTAAAGAAAGAANAATGTGCTGCAACTAAACTGATCGATATGATTAGCCGAGTAAAAGAAAGAGGTAAGCAGCCATATTGGATCCTTGATGATTACTACAAAGACTTGGTTGCCTACTGGGGCACGGATAAAGCTAAAGAAAGAAGTAAAAAAGCTTCTAAGAGTCGAATGTCAGATCGAAACGGGCTGGGACCTCATAAACACCGAGCTGGCTCACGTTCATATGCTAGGGTTGCAGATATATTGGTAAGACACTTGTTTTCATATATACCACTTTTAATATTATTTTCTAACATTTCTCTTTTGTAGAAAGAAAAGAACGGAGATGCATCTTACATTGATGTTCTTCGTGAGACACACAAGAAATCAGATGGGTCATTTGTGGATGAAAGGGCCAGGCTAATTAGTGAAGAATTTGAAAACAATGTAGCTGATCATATGCTTGGAGATGATATCTTAAGCACAGAAGAGCTAACTTCTGAGAAAAAGAATGAAATGTATTTGAAGGTAATGCAATAGTTTTAAAATCTTTTTCTTTTCCTGGATTTTTTATAGACTTTTTTGTCTTACATATATTATATTCTACAGTTAGTTGATTCCACACAAGGACGTGTGTTTGGTTTAGGAGCTCTTCTAAGTGAAGTTTTGCTCACTGGTAAAATGCCAGCCACTTTTGAAAGCCAATTGGAAACTGATGAGTTCAAGAAAAAGGTACAAGACATTTCTCAAGAAAATGAAGATATCAAAGAAAGGCTCAGCAAACTTGAAGGCTTGGAGAAAATGATTGCGATCCTTTGTCCGGCTATTTTATCCACGGGTGTCAATAACCAAGTTTAAATTGGAAGCTTTTGTTATTTTTCTAAGGTTTTATTAGTTTTTTTCTAGTTTTAAATTACTGCTGGTTTTTCTCTATTAATGCATTGTTTTTTTTAATATTTTAGTTTTATCTAATAAAATTGGTCATTTGATTTTTGTTTATTATAAAATATATATAAGGTAAAAATAAATAATGCATCGAATAACAAAATACTAAAACAGATTCTATGCATCAGATTTGATATCTACTATTTTATTAAAATATTAATTGTTAACTATGTAATCACGTCAAAAAATATTGACACCAAATATATTATTTAAAAGTAATTATAGCAAAATTTGCAACAACATTTGCTATATATTTTTTATAGTAAATTTTGTAACAACTTTAAATTGCAACCATACGTTGCAATTGTACCAAAATAATTTTATATATACATTTGTTGCATTAATATTATTAAATTTTAAGAAAACAATAATTGCAAATTTGCAATGTTTTTTGCTATACTTTTACGTAGCAGTGACCTGCCACTATTTATCGTTAGAAAATACGTTGTAAATATACAACAAAATTGCAATTAAAAATTATTGCAATAATATGACAAATATAGCAACATTTCAATTTGTCGCTAATTTTGCTACGTCTATGCAACGGATATGAATTTGCAACATTCAAACAGCAAGAAATTAAAATTTGTTACAATTTTATTGCAATTTCAGTTTTGCAACAATATATGAGCATATTGCAACAATATATCATTCTTGCAATATGGTTATTTTCTTGTAGTGTATTGATAAGTTAATATTTTAATTTTGAATATGTCATGGTTTTTTTAAATTGATTATAAATTATTAAAACCACTAAACATCTCACATTTAAAAAAAAATCGTTGTATAAAGTTTTGTTACACAAATATGCAAATAATCATAAAATCATATGAGTAGAAACCTCATTTAATAAATATTCATATTAAAAGTGTGCTATATTACTATGTTTATATCATTTAAATTTAATTATATATCATATACAATATATAAGATTTATTATTTGATTTATTTACCCTAATTGCGAGTAAACAAGAGTGATAGTTAAATTTGTATGCATACGTCAATTTATTACATAATAGTAACTGATTTCTTAGTTATTTCATATGTACATTTATTATTTTATTATTTTATAATATGCAGAAAAATATAAAATAAATAATAAATATAAAATACTTATTGTGCATAAAATGGAATGAAATATTATTTTGTACAATTTACATGTTCTATTTGGATTTGGGTTTCCTAACCCCCCCCCCCCCCCCAAATACCGTTCTGTAATAATCCCACTTGAAGGTTGCTATGATATAATACATAAACGTATGGAATAGTTCAGAGCGAATAAACCGAACTCTATACATTGATAGTTTGTTGATAAGATAAGGCCTGCCAAATCAACCAGAACCGAGCTAAACCAAAATTTGATTGAATAAATGAAATAATCTGGCAAATCAGCCAAAATTGAACTAAACCAAAACGTTGAATTCATGGAATACAGACTTTTTATATTTAAATAAAAAAGATAAATACTTATAAATGTAATTTTATAAATTTATTTTTAAAAATATCTTAAATATTTTAAACTGAATTATTTAAAATTAAAATTTTCTAAGCCATCTGATATTTTGATATAGACTATTTAAATTATCCGATAATTTATGTAAATTATTATTCATTTTTTTTAAACCGAAATTAAACTTGAGATTTTTCGGATATTATATGAACCAATCCAGATCGAATTTTCTCCGGTTCTTAAATGGATCCAATCCAACCGAACCGAATACCCAAATAGATATTGGAGGTCTTGTTTCTGACTTTAATTTGAATTCCGGTTTGGATGGAAGTTCCGGTACGGATCTGTACAATTCATTTCTCTTTTAAACCCTAAAGGAGAGAAGACCAAAGCTAAAACCCTGCAGAAGAAAATCCACTCCCTTGTAACCGCCATGGTTTTCACTTTGTGCATCCGCAGGTCAGCTTCTCGTTTAGCTTCCGTGTACGGTCGTGTAGCTCGATCCCAGTCCATCTCCACCGTCGCCGTCGTCAATCGCTCATCCCTTGTTCCAAACCCATCTTCTCTGCTTCGTCCTTTCGTATCTCGTAGCTTCCTCTATTCGACGGTTACCACCGAGCGGTTAAAGTCCGATGAGACGCTTATCCAAGTGATTGACTCCGAAATTAAAGATGCTTTCGAAGCTGATGTGGTAAATTAAACGTTCTTGCTGCCTCAATTTCATTTTAGCTTACTTGAGAAGATTAGATTATAAGAGAATCGTTTGGGTTTAGGGTTTTGATTAAAGTTCATAAAGTTTCAAACTTTTTGATCAAAGCTTTGGTTTCATGAATTGGGTTTAGGGTTTTGATTAAGTTCCACCAAGTTGTAACTTTTTGATCATACCATTAGTTTCATGAATTGGGTTTTTGTTTAAGTTGCATAAAGTTTCAAACTTTTTGTTCAAAGCTTTGGTTTCATGTGTTGGGTTTTTGTTTGATTAAGTTCCTTAAAGTTTCAAACTTTTTGATCAAATCATTGGTTTCATGATTTGGGTTTTTTATTTGATTAAGTTCCATAACGGTTCGAACTTTTTGATCAAAGCATTGGTTTCATGTGTTGGGTTTTTGTTTGATTAAGTTGCATAAAGTTTCGAACTTTTTGCTCATCGCTTTGGTTTCATGAATTGGGTTTAGGGTTTTGATCAAGTTCCATAAAGTTTTGAACTTTTTGATCATAGCATTGGTTTCATTATTTGGATTTTTGTTTGATTAAGTTGTATAAAGTTTCGAACTTTTTGATTTCATGAATTGGGTTTTTCTGATTTATAAGCTTTTGAGTGCCCTAGGTGATTATGTGTGTTCTTTATGCAGCAGGGTGAAGAAGAGACGACAGATTCCGATGACTTTCCTTTTAAGATTGAAGATAATCCTGGTCACAGGAATGTAACGTTGACTAGAGAGTACAATGGAGAGCAGATTAGAGTAGAAGTGAGCATGCCTGGTTCCATGGATGAAAATGAAGATGATGGTATGGATGACAATGAAGATGGTAATGAGAAAGCCAACGAGACAAGCATTCCGCTAGTTGTCACTGTGACCAAGAAGAGTGGACTCAGCCTTGAGTTTAGCTGCACTGCTTTCCCTGATGCGATTGTCATTGATGGTTTGTCTGTGAACCATTCAGAGAAGTCTTCTTCCGAAGAAGGAGAGCAATTGACATATGACGGGCCTGACTTTCAGTAAGTTACATAACTTTTTTTTGTACTATGATGACCAAAGAAACTCAAATGTTCTTTCTTGACTTTGCAGAGAGTTGGATGAGAATATGCGCAAGTCGTTCCACAAGTTTCTTGAGGCCAGAGGAATCAAACCAAGCGTGACGGATTTCATGTATGAGTACATGATGAAGAAAGATAGCAGAGAGTACTTGCTGTGGTTGAAGAATCTCAAAAACTTCATCCAAGAATAAATCAAGTTTGAAGACACCAGTTTTCGTGGTTGCAGTTCTGTTCTAGTGTCATCTATGCTCGCATTGTGTTTAGAAACTGGAATTCGAATTTGAGTCATTCTAATCTTCTTTTGCATGCAGAATGATATTAAAACAGAATGTTACATTGTCTTATAATGAGTTTTTTGACATGAAGAGAAGCTAGTAAACACTTTACTATTTTCAAAAGACCATCAAGTTGGAAGGATCTTCTTATGGTGGTGAAGGTCCATAGGGAACTTTACATCATAATAAAAAAAACTCATAGTAGTAAAAACTGTATAACATAACAATTGACATTAACACTTAGCTAAAACCCGTTCTCCACTTCCTCTGTCCTTTTTGAGACAGGGAGGTCCTTATGAATGTAAACAACTCCTTTGTCTCCATCCACAACTTGTCCTTGTCCTCTCATTATCCTGCCATTCACCACCACAAATATTTAAACCCCACAGAGTTCATTAGAGATCAAAACAGAGCAACAACAGGAAAAATTCACTAGTACCATCTGGTTGTTAATAACCCTTCGACTCCAACTGGACCACGAGCATGGATTCTACTTGTGCTTATTCCCACCTACACATTAAAATAAGCCACATTAGCGATTCATTCATTCACACTTCTCTGTTCATTTGGTTTATAAATTTAATACTAAATGTCTTTTTCTGTCTTACCTCAGCACCAAGTCCAAATCTAAAACCATCACAGAATCTTGTGCTTGCATTGTGGAGAACAGCAGCACTGTCAAAATGTTAAGAGTTTAGTTTCCAATATTTTCAAACCTCAAACACCACAAAATGCTTTTAATACACGAGCCATATTACCTGTCCACTTGGCGGAGGAATATCTCTGCGACTTCACTATCTTCTGTCACTATGCAATCAGTGTGTGCACTGCTCTCACGAGACAAGACAAGACAAAAAAAGTAAGTGACCACACTTATTTTCCAGCACATGCAAAAAATACAGAATACAGAGAGGTAGGCCCTATGAAGTTTTGGTGATGTTATAACTTGGAATCAGCAATAATTTTTACCTCCCATGTTTGTGGATATGATCTATTGCACTATGTACGTCTTCTACAATCTCAACAGTGCAAGCCTTGGAACTGTACTCGTGATGAAATGTTTGTGTTTCTGGAATGTTCAGTTTACCACTTGCTGTTGGCCCACCATACAAAGTGACGCCTACAATTTGAGCGTACACTTCAAAATTAAAACATATGTCTAATAATGAAGCTACTCAACACACTAAATCTTATCTTATTTTTAGTAATTATGGTTTTTAAAACTCATAGTTCACGATTAAAGACAAACAAAAAGCAGTTGAACATATATGAATCATCCAGGTTGAATGCTTTTGATAGATCCAATAAAAAAATACCCATTCTTACCATTGGCTTGCAGAGCATATATAAGCTCGTTGAGCACACCATTATTCTCTAGATCCTTATGTACAAGTAGGGTTTCCTGTTAGGAAAATATAAAAATAGAATACGAGATGAGACAAGAAGTACTAAGTGAACATTACTGAAAAGGGCAAGAGTCTCTAACCATTGCGTTACAGGCTGCTGGATAGTCTAACTTTGCATCTGAAACTACGCGCTTTGCCATGTCCACTTTACAAGATTTATCAACATATACATGACATATACCATCTGCAAACACCAAAAAACTGAGTCTCTCTAGGCCAATACAACATATGAACTTAATGGAACTGAACCTCTAAACGTACCAGCATGCCCTAGCACTGGGATTTTCGTTGAGTTCTTTATCTGAGAAACAAGCTTGTTGCTGCCTCTTGGGATCACAAGATCAATAACATCATCAAGCTGTAGCATAAATGCATGGTAAGTTCCAGATTAAGTAAAAAAGAGCTAATCACTTCTGGTCTATACCTTAAGCAAATCAGGAATCTCCTCTCTCGAAGTCACAAGACCTATGAGTTTCCCTCCAACAGTCTTAGGAATTGCATCGGTGATCACCTATAGTTTTTCCATGATTTTACAAATTAGCCACACATGTATTGGGAACTAAGATGATGACTACGATATGAATATAAGGTCGATGCACCTTGTGTAAGATAGCATTTGATCGACGAGCCTCTTTTCCACCCTTTAGCAGAAGACCATTTCCACTCCGGATTGCAAGTGAAGCTATCTGTTTAATTCGTTGATAGTACAAGGTGTCGGCGATTGAAATTTACATCTAAGACCAAAAAGGACAATGTCAAAGTGACATACCTGAACAAGTGCATCAGGCCGAGACTCAAAAACAATCAGAAGAACACCTAATGGTGATGACGTCTTCTCTAAAATAAGACCATCTGCAACCTGTTACAGAAGAAACTATCAAGAGCTACTTTACACCATATGAGGATGATACATAACGAGTATCTTCCTCATATTACCTCAGTTTTTGTTAAGACACGGCCGATTGGATCTTCCATTTCAGCTAGCTGGCGAATAGAAGCAGCAAGGCTTGAGATCTATCAAGTACATGAAACGAACAATGTTATAATAGAAACAAATAAGCCACAGGAAGACAATAAATAATTGGTGCAATACATTCAATCACACAGTGAAGACTAGTCTTACCTTGCCAGGCTTCATAACTAAGCGAGCTACCAAAGACTCTTCATATCCAGCTTCTTGTGCAGCAGCAACATCTAAATCATTCTCAGCTTTAATTATTTTCTCATTTGCTTCAAGGGCGTTGGCAATATCGAGTAGAATGTTTTTCCTATCTTCTGAAGACAAAGCCTGTTAATAAAATTGCAAAACAAGTTAAATCCACATGCAAAACCAGAAATAAGGTCTGAACTAACAACTTTTACCTGAAGCTTTCTAGAACTCTCCCTTGCAGCAACTGCCATGTCACGAGAAGTAGTATCTACGACCGGAGCCCACAAATGAGCATCTTTGTGGAACAGAGTACCAACACGCAGTCCATTAAGGACTTTAGCTATATTCTCAGCTACAAAGCCACTTCAAAACAAAAACATAGCAACAAAAGTATCACTGTTCCGTCCAACATTATATGCTAGCTTCTTGATCAAGTAGAGAGGTTATGAGTACAGAAGGGCCTTTTACCTGGTGATGATAACAGGAATGCCACCATAAGCAGCACTAACAGCAGCTTTAACTTTTGCAGTCATACCCCCTCGTCCTAATTTGGACTTATCGCCAAACGTGATCTCTTCCTGGTGCTTTTCTTTAATGTATGTGTGGATCAACATTGAATCAGGATCGCTTGGAGGACCAGTATAAAGACCCTCAACATCACTTAGAAGAATCAAAAGATCAGCTTTCAGCTCCAGTGAAAGTAGAGCAGCTAAGCTGTCATTATCCCAAAATATACCAGTAGAATCCTGCATAGGTTAAAGATTATAAGTTGCTTTTAGAAGAATCTAACAAAGTGACCAGAAAGAAAAGGCAATCAACAAACCTTATAAGGGGCTTTACGAGTGCTTATAGCATCATTCTCGTTGAAAACTGGAATAACTCTCATCTTCATCATGGCTTTAACCGTTTCACTAAGTTGCTTTCTGAAATCCTTATCTCTAAAATTGCTATCAGTCACCAGCATTTGAGCTACGGTCACATCCAACTACCAAACGAAACAACACATTAGTATTTGAAATGCTTGCCAATAATCACACAAAAAAAAAGAAGAAGGGAAAGTCACAACACCTGGTCAAACATAGTCTCATAGTAAGCCATGAGGCTGCTCTGTCCAACGCCAGCACAAGCCTTCCCATCAATTTCAGTTTGTGGCTTCTGAAGGTCTGCAAAGCTGGAAATCCAATAGAGAGAGCAATGTTTTAAAACTCGGTCTAGGTGGACCCTACACGTCCGACTAATAAGCAAATCGGACCTAAACAAAACGATTTAAAAAAAAGTCGGTCTAGGCGCCTGACTAATCAATAATCTCATATAAATACATAACTACCTCCTAGCGATTTCTTAAACATTGATAGAGAATAAGAAGATACAGAACAGAACTCGAGCCAACAAATATAACCAAGACACAGTTTGAGCTGGTTTAGGGGAACACAAGAAGGAAACTTAAGGCATGTATCCAAAACAAAACCTGCTGTTGACTAATTGTCTGTAACGAAGCCTTTGACGACCAAGACCAACCGCACCAGATGACACCAAAATGACCTCAAATCCTTCCGAGTTTAACTCCGCAAGCTGCCATTACATTTTTAAAACAAGTTAAAGAGACATGTATACACATAAAGTCCCTCAAAACATTTTTTAGAGATTAATCAAGAACGTGTAACGATGTTATAAATTAAAAAAAGAAAACCTGCTCGCAGATAGCTCCTAAGCGGCCAAGAGCCAATCTTCCATCTTTCCCAGTAACAACTGCAGTCCCAACCTGTCAACAATACAAACTCTGAGAATTGAGTTAAATAAAACAACCAGAAAAAACAAGTCAAAGTTCATGTCTGTGATCAAAAGGTAAAATCTTTCAATCTTTGAATTTAAAAAAAGAACAAATTTTTAATGTTTTCCACATTTGCCCACACTAAAGATTCATATCAAACGACCATAAAAGTCAAACCCGAGAGAGAAAGATGGAACCTTGACGACGATACGTTTAACGTTCTTGGTGAAAGCGCGGGAACGATCGGTCTCATCCATAGTTGGTTGTGACTCAGATACAGAGAGAGAGCGAGTCAACTCGGTCGGACGTGAGGAGAAGAACGGAGAGGAATGGGGGTATAGAATCCGGTGAGGAGTATAGTATCATCAAGTGGGAAGGAACAAATGGGGGTTTTTAAAGGAGAGCGTCTACCAAGATGTGCAAAATTAGTTGCATAAACCCTTGTTTTTTCTCACTAATTATGTTATGCTACCAAAGTTTTTTATAATTGTTTTAACCCCTATTTTTCTTTCACACAAGTTAAGGTGAACTTCATAGTTTTTTTTAAAAAAAATCACGAATTAGGGTTCGTTTCCTCTACTAAAGGGGGGCATATTTACATATACATTTGTGAATTTTCTGTAATAAACAATTTATTATTTTCATAAACTTTATTGTCTTTTTGATTTTTCGGAATTTTTGTAATCTTATTCTGTCTTCCAGTAGATCTTCAAATTTACAAGTTGTATCATGTATGTTTGTTGTTGATTGTCGATACCATATGGACCTGGTCCCTTACCACCATGCAATTTATTCAATTACTCATTAATAAAACAAAATCACTATGTATGACGAAGTATGTTGCAACGTGCTTTAGTTATTTTATTTTGAGAGAATACATATAAATTTATATATTTGTAAGTTGATTTTAGTCAAAATAAAATAAATTGATAAAAATAATAAAGTTCTACGTAAATTTTTCTCATCATCGTAAACATACTCGATTATAATTTGACTCGATTATGATTTTGTAAATTAAACTAAAAAATATGTAAATATAATGGCTAACTTATTTTCACAATAAATCTGTTCTTTAAATATAGCTTGTGACATGTTATATTGCAAGATTATTATAATTTACAATTTCTTTGTCTTTTTTTTTTTCTGAAACTAGGGTTTTTAAAATCTTTTATGAAAAATAAGTATGCGTCACACACGTTTTTAAGGGATTTCCCAACGACATGGCGCCACATCATGAGTGAGGGTCTCAGTTCTCACTGTAGGAATTCATACCGGTTTATAACTATTTATAAAACAACCTATGAATTCTATTTACCTAGAATCTCATGCCAGTACTGAAATAATCTAGATCTTTAGGTTCTTCGAATATACCTGGTTATTCTGCAGCGGAAGAATGAATGAACCAAGTCGAGATTTCAAGCACTCCAAACGTCGTGCCTCTACCGGTATCCACACGCACACAAACTGGATCGATACGGGATGCTAGTACCGTCGAGATCAAATCTCAAAATTTCACAAACTCTTTTGTCTAGGGTTTTGAATTCACGCCGTAAAGTTTTGTGTTATACAAAACATTAGTCACATCCTCCTTTTATAATCAGCATTATAAAAGTGATTTGGGTATTGTGGGTCAAGCCCAAATCAGAAGGAGGTGCACACGTTCATTAACGTGTTATGTATGTTTATCATA
>CAKOAT010361376.1:0-13869 GCA_932364175.1 Eruca vesicaria subsp. sativa
GATTCTCGAGTTTTATAAAACGATTTCTCGAGTTTTATAAAACGATTCTCGAGTTTTATAAAACGATTCTCGAGCTTTATAAAACGATTCTCGAGCTTTATAAAACGATTTCTCGAGTTTTATAAAACTGTTCATTTTGTATTCTTGCGGAAAGTTTTGGCTATTAATTCCGTCGTACCGATTTTGACCCCAACATTCGAGATTTCTCGTTGAAATCATAAAAACGTGTTTTTAATAAAAACGCCGAGTAAGTCATAAAAACGTGTTTTTAATTAAAAGTCGAGTAAATTGTAAAACCTTGCGATTAACTTGAGTAACTTATTAAAAACGATGTCAGATCAGGAAACGATCCCGTAAAAAGTCGGAAAACGGATTTATCGCAAAACGATTAACTTGAGTAACTTATTAAAAACGATGTCAGATCAGGAAACGATCCCGTAAAAAGTCGGAAAACGGATTTATCGCAAAACGGCCCGGAAGGACCTAAAACGCGATAAAAACCCATCTCGCGATTTCAACGGAATCTAACCCGCAGATTTGATAACGTTTTGACGGTTTACTCGCAGGAGGAAAATAAAAGTCAAGTTTAAAGATAAAAGGAAGGTTTGAAGAAAAATAGAAGATTTCCGCGGAAGAAAAGGAAGGATCGAGAAGAAAGGAAAATTCCCAATACAGTCGAATCTGGGCGAAATGGAAAGACCGAATGACCAACGCGAGGAGTATATAAATAGGAGGTCTAGGGAAGAAGCAAGACACAAAAAATTCAGAGCTCTCACCACCAAAACTAGCATTTAGGAATCTTTCCATTTTTCTGTTAGCGAGCTGCGTCTCAATTAGGGTTTTTTGTTCTTAAGTTTTCGGCTACTCTCTTTGTACCAGTTCAACGCAAATTCGGAATAAGAACCTCTTTGCTCTCGATTTTCGTTTATCTTTTAATAATTCTAAGTTTTCTCGTTATCTTAATCTTCGTTGTGCGGACCTGCAGATAGCTGGTTCCTCTGGAAACTTAGTGTTTTCCCGAAGTTTCCTCATTTACGATTATTTGACAGTAGGTGGATTTCGATACCCACAGTTTGGCGCTAGAAGGAGGGGGGGTCGGATCTATCTTACACCAAAGAAACGATGACTGGTGACAACGCTACGAACGCTAACGCTGAGACCGTCGAAAATATGCTTTCCGTGTTTAATAAAAAATCGAAAGAGCAGGAAAAGCTCATTGGTTCGCTCGCAAAACGGGTCGAAACCCTAACCGCGAGAACCAGAGCGATTCGCCCCCGCGGAACTACTAAGATCCGCGGCAGGAGACTCGACTTCGGCGCTCCTACGGATCGTCCCAGAATCGAGCGGGGAAACTTACCGGAAAAAGATTCCAGAAAAGAAAACCCTGGCACGACAATGAACGAATCGGAAAAATCTCCTATGCGCGAATAGGATACCGAAGGCGACGGCATCAAAAGGGTCAACTTGGAAACAAGCGACCAGGCCGACTCGACAGACGAAGACGCCGACGTCCATCCTAGGAGAAGAAAAACTCGCAGTCCTCAACCGGAGTCGTCTCCCGAACATTCCTTTACTGGAGACGAAGGGGAACTCGACTTCGCGCGATATGCAAAAACCGCCGAGGAGCGATCTCCGGTCACTCACAGCAAACGCCGACAAGGTCGGAAAACTGCTGGCGATCTGACCGAGATTCGCGATCTCCGCGAATACATCACCAAAACAGCCGCAGCGGTAAAAGCGGTGAAATCTCAGATTCACCACGCGACCAGCGCCGCACCCGAGATCGATCGGCTACTGTACGAGTCTCGGAAAACGCCCTTCACGGCCCGCATCACCGAGATCAAACTGCCCGATCCTGGAAAGCTTAAGGTGCCAACTTACGACGGGACGTCCGATCCCAAAGCGCACCTGCAAACTTTCCAGATCACCATGGGACGAACCAAGCTCAAGGACCACGAAAAAGACGCAGGCTACTGCCGCCTCTTCGTCGAAAACCTAGAAGGAGCTGCGCTCGAATGGTTCGCCAAACTTAGGCAAAATTCGATCGGATGTTTCCGTTGACTGGCTTCGGAATTCCTGAAGCAGTACTCGATGTTCATTAACCCGGAAACCTCCGACGCCGATCTCTGGAGCTTGGTGCACAAGGAAGACGAATCTCTCCGCGATTTCATGAGTAGATTCAAACTCGTCATGGCTAGGGTTAGCGGGATTAGCGACAAAGCCGCCATCGACGCGGTAAGGAAATCGCTCTGGTATAAATCGAAGTTCCGTAAATGGATAACTCTCGAGAAACCGCGGACGATCCAGGATGCGCTCCATAAGGCCACCAACTTCATATCCATCGAAGAGGAAACTAAAATCCTGTCTGAGAAGCATAAGCCGGCGAAAACATCCGCGAAGGATAACGCGTCCGAGCAGAAGCAGAAAAAGAGAAGCTCTCGTAACGATAAATTCGTCCATCACGAGGGACAGGATCTCCGAGGGGCGTATAACTACGCCATCGACTCCGGTTCGGAGCAAGGGCGAACTACGGGAAACACGTGGACGAGAAATTCGAATTACGATGAGAATTCTTTCTGCGACCTCCACCAAACATGTGGTCATTCCACCGTGAACTGCAAAGTTCTCGGCGCCAGACTGGCCGCAAAGTTAGTCGCGCGAGAACTTTCCGAGATATCTAGTGTCAAGGATCTCATCCGCGATTCGGACCGCGTCCCGAAGAATGATAAAAACGCGCAAACCCCGCCTCAGGGAAATCAGTCGGGCGAAAAACGCGGACGAAGAGTAGACGAGAAGGGTAACGATGCTAGCCGCCGAAAAATCAACATGATTATCGGCGAATCGCCATACTTTAACGACACCGTCTCGTCAATAAAATCCTACCAACGTAAAGCCGAAACCGGCTCGAGTTGGAAGGTGCCGACGGACGATTCTCCGACAGGGGTAATCTCCTTCGACGATGCTGAAACCGGTGGAATTGACCAACCGCATGCCGATCCCCTTGTCATCGATTTGGTGATAAGCGATCTAGNTGCCGACGGACGATTCTCCGACAGGGGTAATCTCCTTCGACGATGCTGAAACCGGTGGAATTGACCAACCGCATGCCGATCCCCTTGTCATCGATTTGGTGATAAGCGATCTAGAGGTTGCTCGAATCCTGGTTGATACCGGAAGCACGGTCAACGTCATCTTCCGCAACACGCTAGCACGCATGGGAATCGACCTCTCAGAAGTCGAGCCGATTCCAAAACCGCTGACTAGTTTCTCCGGCAAAACGTCAATGACCCTGGGATCAATCCGACTACCGGTCGCCGCGAAAGAAGTGACGAAAATCGTTAACTTTGCGGTAGTCAATTTCCCGGCTATCTACAACGTGATTATGGGCACGCCTTGGATAAATTCCATGAAGGCGGTTCTGTCCACGTATCACTTAGGAATCAAATTCCCGACGCTTACGGGAGTCGCAGTAATTTGGGGATGCCAAAGACAATCGCGATCTTGCTTCCTGGCCGAACATAAGCTGAGGCAATTGGCGGTCGCGATCGTGAAACCAAAATGGGCAAAGGTCACGCCACCGCCCGCAGACGACGACCCGAAGCAAGCAACGGCCGAGAAACCAGAAGTTTCCGCACTCATCGCTTCCACCCAACCGGAGGAGACAATCCCGGACAAAGACATCGATCCCGCGACAGAAGCGATCGAGAAGTCTACGACAGCCGAGTAAGCACACTCGCGCAAACACTCAGAACTACGAGATGGCTTGATTTCCGAAAGGAATACGTAGGCAGCTCGCCTAAAGACGAGTTCAGCTATCCCCCCTTCCAAAGCGGGGTGGGGGGAGTGGGTGAGTATACGAGTATTCGTATACTCCCAAAAAATTTTACAAAATTTCTTTTAGTTTTGTAATCGAAAAATTTTCGAAATTTTTAATAAAGACAAAATTAGAATATCTCTGCTACCATCGAAAAAACGCAAATCCGGAAAATCGCTTCCGCAGTAACAACTACTCAATCGTTTTTATAAAAATTCGCAGATCAAAATATTTTCGGAAAGAACGGGCGAGACGTCGCCTAAACTCTCAAAGAAAAATATTTCCCCAAAGTCCGTCCGCGACTATAAAAACACGAACGCTCGGCGATTGGCCCCGTCGAGCACGCTAGCCGTCCTAAACAAACGCACCGACCTATCGGTCCGCATACATCCAACGAGGATAAAACAGCGCGCTATAAAAGAAATCCAAATTTTTGGTCAGCACTTCCGGGCAACTTAGAAATTTTTCCCGGTGAGATGCTCGGTTCCAACCATACAAATCGTATAAGACGAGAACCTATCGCGGATTCTAAATCGGTATGGAATCAGGTTGAAATCGCAACGGGCAAAACGAAAGCCGATTAGTCGTCGCACAGCCCCAATCCGAAAGTAAACATAGGTCTTGCCCTAAACCCAGCACACTGGTCGCTAACGTCTCAAGGCATGAATCGAGATCCTAAAGGCATGTCTCTTCGCCCACATCTAAACATTCGCGAAAATCGAAATCTCCCGAGTTAACGAATCGGACGATTTACACCGAAGAGTTAGGTACGAGATGACAACTCGTATTCTTTCCTCTACATCTAACATAAAAAACGAATTTCATACTTAGAAAATATTTTCTTATTAAAAGCATCCAAGTACACACCGCCCAGCGGTAGGGATTCAAAGCCACCAACGGCCAGTCCCNNNTCGCTCTTTGCGCATCTTCAAATTCCGCATAAAGAGGCACGAACCGCTCGCGCCGAGCCATCAACTCCGCAGCGACCTCTCTTTTGCCTGCCCTACGAGCACGGCGAGCCATCGCGTCGGAAAGTTCTAAGCTTCGACGGGATTCAGCTTCATACTCTTCTCTCACACGAGCGGCCTCCTTTGCAGCCAAATCCTGGGCCCGAGAGAAACTAGCATCGATCTCCCCTCTGATACGAACAGTCTCCGCCTCTGCTGCTGCAGCCCTGGATACGGCCCTGCGAAGCTCCGCACTATTTGCATTCACCGCCTCGCTCATAAAGTGAAGACCCTGCGAAATGGAACAAACATCCTTCGTAAAAACGTACGTACATAATTATAATAAAGAATAGGCAAACCTTGTTGAACAGCCTCGACCCTTTCGCAAACGGTGTGTCAGCTGGCCCTCGGGATGACGTCTCAGCCGGATCAAATTCGGAGGGTGGAAAATCAATAAGATCCTCGATATCAATATCTTCGTTAGATGCCCGACCGTGGTCGACCGGAACTTCTCTATCCTGCGGAGATCTAGATCTTTCCCTCTCCTCCGCACCATCGTCCGCCTTAAGATCAGCATGACCGTCGCGAGAAAAACCGGACGAATAATAGGCGGCAGCACGACGGATCCTTTTCGGAGAAAAATACCCCCAATGGAGCGGGCCGCCGCGCAGAAGATTCATAACCGTCGGGAAATCTTCAAGCATCGGCACCGGAAGGGCAGGCACTGCGAAACAAACAAAAAAGTTAAAACCTATATCTACATAGATATGGGTATCACGTTAATGGAATACCGTTTGTCACCCGCGCAGCCCTAATCAAAGGAATACAACTCTCCTCCACCGATTCGCTGTCGATTTTGACATAAAAGAAATGGTAGATCAAGTCGTGATCATTCGAGGCAAGCCCGCCAACAACCGTCATGTCCCGTCGGGGGGCTAAGTAAAAACCACCCTTTCTCCCCTTGAATATCAATATAGACAAAAGATAATCCCCATCAAGGGACATACCGCGTTCATATCCCAACACCAGAATCCCGATAAGGTGTTGTAAGCCTTTAGGGCGTAGTTGGCCGAATGGTACTCCAAACCTGTCCAAGAATTCGAAAATGGCTCGAGGAATAGGGAACCATAGATGGCAGGTCAACAGAAAGGCTTCATAGCACGTAAAATAACCCAGAGGTGGATCCTCGGCACCCATACCCTCGACATGGATGCAAAACTGAACCGGCTCGGGGATCGCACATGTATTTCTCAAATATCTGAGAGAACCAACGGTACTCGTGCTCATGCCAACTGCCCTCTTCCGGGGATTATTTCTCTTCGGAACCCAGAAATTCGAAGGCGGCACCTCCGCGGCATTCACGGCTGAACAGTAGTTTGCGAACTCTTCCTTAGTCGTAAGGAAACGTCGAAAGACCGGCTGGGGAAGAGGACAGCCGCTGGAAGTATCAAGGTCGCTCGGATCAAAGATTGATGCATGAGCATCATCTGAAACTTTCCGTCCAAAAGACATGTTGGATAGTCGAAAGAAAAAAGGGTCTAAAGGAAAAAGTAGAGAGAAGCCTTCCTAAAACTTAAGCAAGTTATGGAGGAATGAATGAAAAATTTATAAAACTCACTCCATATACTTACAGGGAAGAATTTTACTATTCATCTTTGGACTTTTGGCCATTAAAGTTCCGCCTAATTCCACCAAACTCGCCAAACGAGCTCAATCCACTCGCAAGAATCCCACGATTCTTACGAGCTGGGGGGCTAACTGTTGGGGTCAAAATCGGTACGACGGAATTAATAACCAAAACTCCCCGCAAAAATACAAAAGGAACAATTTTATAAAACCCGAAGAGTAGTTTTATAAAATTGTTCGTCATTTATAAAACTCGAGAATCGTTTTATAGAACTCGAAAGGTCGTTTTATAAAACCCGAAGATCGTTTTATAAAGCTCGATAATCGTTTTATAAAACTCGAAAGACCGTTTTATAAAACCCAAAGATCGTTTTATAAAACTCGATAATCGTTTTATAAAACTCGAAAGGCCGTTTTATAAAACCCGAATATCATTTTATAAAACTCGATAATCGTTTTATAAAACTCGAAAGGCCGTTTTTATAAAACCCAAAGATCATTTTATAAAACTCGAGAATCGTTTTATAAAACTCGAAAGGCCGTTTTATGAAACTCGATGATCGTTTTATAAAACTCGAGAAATCGTTTTATAAAACTTAAGGATCGTTTTATAAAACTCGAGAATCGTTTTATAGAACTCGAAAGGCCGTTTTATAAAACCCGAAGATCGTTTTATAAAACTCGAAGATCGTTAAAAAAACTCGAAGATCGTTTTATAAAACTCGAATATCGTTCTCGAAGATCGTTTTATAATGAAATCCGAAGATCGTTTTATAAAACTCGAGAATCATTTTACGAAACCGCAAAAAACCGAAATAGCCGTAAAACGCGAACTGTCGCAACTAGTTCGCCCATGGGCGAACTAAGAGATACCCATCTAGTTCGCCCATCGGCGAACTAAGCCGGCCCGGCTTAGTTCGCCGATGGGCGAACTAAGAGGTACTCATCTAGTTCGCCCATCAGCGAACTAAGCCGGCCCAGCTTAGTTTGCCGATGGGCGAACTAGGAGGTACTCAACTAGTTCGCCCATCGGCGAACTAAGCCGGCCCGGCTTAGTTCGCCGATGGGCGAACTAGAGATTTCCCGGATATTCCGCGTCTCGATCTCCCGCATTCCCGATTCAAAACTTATGTCTTTCGACAGGGTCACGTTCTAAACTACGACCGAAACATCTCCCGTTCCATCTCGATCCTACTTACCATTCAAGTTTTACGATAAAAACCGTAAAACTTCGCTTTCTCGGAAAGAACTCGAGGAAATCGTGTAAAACGGCAACGGTTAAACGAAACACCGAACATTGCCCAAACTATACGATTTATTCGAGATTTCTCGTTGAAATCATAAAAACACGTATTTAATAAAAAACGCCGAGTAAGTCATAAAAACGTGTTTTTAATAAAAAAGTCGAGTAAATCGTAAAACCTTGCGATTAACTCGAGTAATTTATTAAAAACAACGTCAGATCAGGAAACGATCCCGTAAAAAGTCGGAAAACGGATTTATCGCAAAACGGCCCGGAAGGACCTAAAACGCGATAAAAATCCATCTCGCGATTTCAACGGAATCTAACCCGCAGATTTGATAACGTTTTGACGGTTTACTCGCAGGAGGAAAATAAAAGTCAAGTTTAAAGATAAAAGGAAGGTTTGAAGAAAAATAGAAGATTTCCGCGGAAGAAAAGGAAGGATCGAGAAGAATGGAAAATTCCCGATACAGTCGAATCTGGGCGAAATGGAAAGACCGAATGACCAAGGCGAGGAGTATATAAATAGGAGGTCTAGGGCAGAAGCAAGACACACGAAATTCAGAGCTCTCACCACCAAAACTAGCATTTAGGAATCTTTCCGTTTTTCTGTTAGCGAGCTGCGTCTCAATTAGGGTTTTTTGTTCTTAAGTTTTCGGCTACTCTCTTTGTACCAGTTNGGAGTATATAAATAGGAGGTCTAGGGCAGAAGCAAGACACACGAAATTCAGAGCTCTCACCACCAAAACTAGCATTTAGGAATCTTTCCGTTTTTCTGTTAGCGAGCTGCGTCTCAATTAGGGTTTTTTGTTCTTAAGTTTTCGGCTACTCTCTTTGTACCAGTTCAACGCAGATTCGGAATAAGAACCTCTTTGCTCTTGATTTTCGTTTATCTTTTAATAATTCTAAGTTTTCTCGTTATCTTAATTTTCGTTGTGCGGTTCTGCAGATAGCCGGTTCCTCTGGAAACTTAGGGTTTTCCCGAAGTTTCCTCATTTACGATTATTTGACAGTAGGTGGATTTCGACACCCACATTGTTCGAGAGATTTCTAAGAGCGAGAAGAAGCGTCATCCCGTCTTTAGAGGATCTTGGGCCAAGAAGTTTGAATTTATGAGTGTCTCCGGCTTTTCCACCATCTGGAACGTAGTTGGTAGGTAGCAGCAAACTTTTTAGCGAGTCGCTATTGTTATTCTAACTTTCTCTCCCTCTTTTGCAGATACTTCTCATCCTTTGACAGGCGAAGGGAAGGAGGCAGTTGATCAAATTCTGAGGCTTCCTGAGGAGCGTCGTAGTGCTAATTTTCTCGTGAGCAAGGAGGTTCTTGAGCGTTGTAGCATTTGGGGTAGGTTCTCTTAACCATCCTTGCTTTGGAGGCTTTCAGCTGAATATGTCTTCATTAGATCGGGTTTGCTTTTCAGGTAACATGTCGCGATCAACAGGGGAAGAGGCGTTGTCGGCTTTCAATGAAGCGGTGGAGAGGTTGTCTGCCCAAAAACCAGCATCTGAGGCCACAGAGGCAGCTCAAGAAGACGATGAGGTTCAATTCCTCCGGTCTAGCAAACGTAAGGCTCCGGCCAGCGCGTCTCCTTCAGTTTCTAAGAAAAAGACGAAAGCCGGAGGAACAATATCAAAAGGCTCTCGCACTATTTCAGACGACTTGGTTGTAGCACTGGCTGACCTCAACGAGAGGATATTCCCTGACATTCCATGCCGCCTCCCTGTGGGAGACTTCTCCAAATCTGCTCAATCCCTTCAGTATGGTCTCCTGGAGGTACGTAATCTTTACCTCTCATAATGCTTACACCTTTAATTTATTGACGATGCTTTCATTGTAGGTGACGTCCCACTTGTCTCATCTTGAGGGTATGATGAAAGAACGGGCCTCCAACCAAGAGAAAGTGGAGGCCTTAACGTCCAGACTTCGCGAGGAGGAGAATCGTGGTCTGGCCCGGGAGAAAGAAATCAAGTCTCTGCAGATCAGATTGAAGAAGCAGGAGAATGCTGGAGCTCTGACCGCTGCTGAGAAAATTACTCTCAAGGATGAGGTTGAGAAGCTAAAGGGAGAACTATGCGGGCTGAAGTCTGATAAAGGCGGACTTTGAGGATGAATGGACGGTAGAAGTGCAAGGAGCTACGATGGTTGCTCGCTGGGAGTTGATGAAGGAGTCGTTCTTCGGACAGACTGACCACTGGAGGCCTCTTGAGGAGTTTGAGCGCTACAAGAAGGTAAAGGTTGCAGAAGCGAAGCGTCAAGGTTTACCTGCTCCCTCTTTTAAGGGTGAGCTTCTGTCAAGGAAACGAGAGCTCTCAAGAAGCCTGATGTGCCTATTAGCGACCCCAAGGCCTCTTCTTCTGCCGCTGCTGATGATCTCAAGGCCCTCTCCTCTGCTTGATTTTTTAAACGCTTTTTGCTTTTGGTGCCCATTGTTTGGGCTTTGAAACTTGGTGTTGGGCCTTCGTGCCCCTTTTTGTTTTTGTTTTTGTAGAACCCTTATGGCCTCTTAAGGCCCGTACTTTTAAGATTCTTTTTTTAGCGGATCATTGCTTTTGCTGTCGATTGAGATTTTTAGCTTAGATGCTCCGTAGACCTCATCAAATAAGTTCTGCCAAACGCTAGGATATTCTAGGCTTGTGGAGGAGAAGATCCTTATGGCCTGGCGTGGATCCTGAGATTTTTGGTTGGGCCTTGCATTCTTCCACTCAGATGTGGAGGTAGGAGGTTTCTGATAGGAGGTTCCTCCGTGGAAGCATGAACTAGTGGTTCTGATTTGACAGGCTCATCATCTGGCCCCGGGGATTCTGACTGAGCCTAGAGGCTCGGTGCTCCGGCCCAAGGATATTTTGGACCCGGAGGTCTATGGTTGGGCCTTGGGGCCGGAAGTGTAAAATTTGGAATTTTGAACACTATAACTCGGAAGCTTGTTCTTTAACCCAGAGGTTAAGTACTTGACTGCAAAAGCTTAAGTCAGTTGCTTGGGACCCTGGGGTAAGGCGATTTTTCAGAACCTTGAGGTTTTCTGAGTAACTCTAAGGTGCTTGACATGGACTCAAAGGTGAGTAGATAAGGGATGTAAAATTCGGGATATTGAACATTGGGGACCCTGAGGTCGTTGTTTTGAGATCGTATTCTGCCTCCCTTAGGTAGGCCACTACCAATCTCAAGTGAGAATGCAAAATTCAGGATTTTGAACATTCAAGACCCATAGGCTTGTTGGATCGTATTATGCCCCCCTTAGGTGGGCCACTACCGATCTTATGTAAAAATGTAAAATTTAGAATTTTGAACATTTGGGGCCCATAGGCTCGTTGTCATCGAGATCATATTATGCCCCCTTAGGTGGGCCACTACTGTTCTCGGGTAAGGATTCGCATTCTGCCACTTGGGCCACTATCGAGATCCTGTAAAGCTGCACTCTGCTTTCTGCAGAAAGCCACTCTCAGTCCTATATGTTTGTGCTGGGGTGGGTCTACTAGGAAGTAGTGAGCCACGTACCATACTTGCTGCTTTCCACGTCTGGATGAGCATGATAGAAGTGCTCCCGGGGTTTTGTGCACCGTCTGCTCCCTGAAACCATGGGGCTGATCTCGGTACTCTGCAGTTATACGTGATGCCCCCTGCATCTTGTGTAGCTCGTAGCGTGTTTGATGCAGGGATTGAGGCACTAGTACGTGCGGCCCCGTTGTAGATTACGGCTCAAGGCCTCTACGCAGGGGCTGAGCTATTGTAGACATTTTATTAGGGTTGACCAAGTCCGTTCCAATTCGCATACCCAAATATTTATGTATGTGAAACATGTCACGTAGATAAGAGGACCGAGGTGCCCTTTGGGGCTTGGTCCTGCTTGGCGGTTTTGTATGTGAAACGTGTCACGTAGATAAGAGGACTGAGGGGACCCTTGGGGCTTAGTCCTGCTTGGCGGTTTTGTATGTGAAACGTGTCACATAGATGCAGAGTTCGCCAGGATCGAGGAGCCCCTTGGGGCCCGATCCAGGTAGTATGCCCCTTTTAAGTTCAGTGAAGTTCATGTAGCTCCTTTAGTCGGAACTAAATGATGTTATATAAGCTCAGTCCGTAGACGTTTTTTAGCATACATAGGAGCAAAAAAACAATGTACTTAAAATATATAGATAGCTAGGTATCTGTAGAAAACCCGATCAGAAGATCTAGAAATGGTAGAACTTGAGGTGCAGGGCGTTCTAGCAGTTAGGTTGGACCTCCTTTGCTGTCTTGCAGCTTGTAGGCTCCTGCCCCCTGCACTCCAATTATCTTATAGGGGCGTTTCCAACCTAGGGCCAGCTTCCCTGCAGATTTATCTTTGGTATGGTCGCAGAACTGTCGTAGGACCCAGTCTCCTTGCTGGAAGGTTCTGATCCTGACTTTCTTATTGTAGCTTTTGGCCACTTTCTGTTGATAGGAAATGTTCCTTAGGCGGGCGGCCTCTCTTTTTCGTCGAGTAGATCCAGGCTAAGGGTCAGTAATTTGTCGTTTTCCTCCTCGGAGATGGGTCCGGAAACAGTCGTTCTGATTTGTACCTCTGTGGATATCACTGATTCCATGGCGTAAACTAGTGAGAATGGAGTCTCTTGTGTGGCTGTTTTCGGAGTGGTCCGATAAGCCTAGAGGACTCCATGTAACTCCTCTGCCCAGCACCCGTGGGCTTTCTCCATGAGTTTCTTGATCATATTGACCACGGTTTTGTTTGTAGACTCGGCCTGGCCATTTGATTGTGGGTGCCGCGGTGCGGAGAAGGAGAGCTTGATGTTCCACTCTTGGCAGAATTCTCTGAAGTCATGGCTCGTGAACTGGGGCCCGTTGTCAGTGACAATCTCTTGGGGTGTGCCGAAGCGAGTTATCATGTTTATCCATATGAACTTCTTTATTTTCTCTGTAGTAATCGTGGCTATGGCCTCGGCCTCTACCCATTTTGTAAAGTAGTTAGTTATTACGAGGAGGACTACCTTTTTCCCCGGTGCCATTGGGAATTTCCTGACGATGTCCATGCCCCATTTTCGGAAGGGCCAGGGAGAGCTTAGAGATTTCAGGTTCTCCGGAGGGAGGTTGGAGAGCAGAGGGTGCCTCTGGCATTGATCGCAGGACTTGGCCTTTCTGAGGGCGTCACTGGCCATCGTGGGCCAGTAGTATCCAGCTCTTCTAGCTCTGAGCACTAGGTCTCGGCCGCTGGAGTGAGAGCCGCATTCTTCTTCGTGAAGCTCTTCTAGGATTTGGGCCGCTTCCCTAGGGGTGAGACATCGCAGGTATGGTCCTGAAAAAGACCTTCTGTATATTTTTCCTTTGGTGACGCAGTATCTTGCTACTAGCCTCTTTATTTTTCAGCTTTCGCCTCGATCTTCGGGGAGGAGGTCTCGTATCAGGTAGTCGATTATAGGGGTCATCCAGGTTTCTCCCTCGTTGATGACGGATATTTCTTCGGGATCCCCTTCTAGGTCAGTGGCCGGCCACTGGAGTACCAGCAGGGGAATGTTCATGTGGCTAGTGGTTTCTAGGGCGAACCCTAGATTGGCCAGGGCATCGGCTTGCAAGTTTTGTTCTCATGGAACTTGGGTAAGCTTGCAGCTTTGGAATCTTTCGATCAGGCGCTTTTCTACGGCGAGGTATCTTATCATACTGGCGTCTTTGGCCTGGTAATCACCTTGGACCTGGCTGATGATTAATTGAGAGTCGCTGAAGACATGGATCTCCTATGCTCCCATTTGCTTACCTAGTGAGAGGCCTACGATTAGGGCCTCGTACTCGGCTTCATTATTTGTAGCTTTGAAGTTGCATCTCATCGCCCTTGATACTGACTCGCCAGTGGGGAGGTAAAGACTAGGCCCACTCCTGCTCCTCCTACGTTGCTGGACCCGTCGCCGTGTAGGGTCCATTCTAGTTGGGGTCAAAATCGGTACGACGGAATCAATAGCCAAAATTCCCCGCAAACGCGTAAACGCAGCAGTTTTATGCATCTCGAAAGATTGTTTTATAAGAACTCGAAGATCGTTTTATAAAACTCGAGAGATCGTTTTATAAAACTCGAGAGATCGTTTTATAAAACTCGAGAGATCGTTTTATAAAACTCGAGAGATCGTTTTATAAAACTCGAAGATCGTTTTATAACTCGAGAGATCGTTTTATAAAATTCGAGAGATCGTTTTATAAAACTCGAGAGATCGTTTTATAAGAACTCGAAGATCGTTTTATAAAACTCGAAAGATCGTTTTATAAAACTCGAGAGATCG
>CAKOAT010361709.1:0-15691 GCA_932364175.1 Eruca vesicaria subsp. sativa
CTCCGCATGCCTTATGTAGTAACGACTAATGCCTCCAGCATCAGTGACTTCGTCGCCTTGTTAGTCACGGAAGACCATTGACATCTACAAGCTCCACTTGCATCTTCAATCTCCCCCTTTTAGCTTTGTGTGCCAATCAAGCACAATACTCTTCTGGTTCAACAACCACGTTTCCTCACCTGGAAACTTCCACACTCGATATGCCATTCTCCCCCACGAGACTTGCACTATCTTCATCTTCACACATAGATATGCTCTTCTCCCCCACGAGATATGCACCATCTACATCAGGACGTCCATCACCATGCTCTTCTCCCCCACGAGATATGCACTCCTTGGACCAGAACGTCATCACTTCTCCCCCCGCTTGATTGCATACTAAGCTAAAACATAGATGCTTAGATGTCAAGCCTTCTTTCACAGACACACCATCTACACCTTCATGTGTACTGCATCAGCCTCTGACGCATCCGCCGAACTACTTCTCGAACCACTCCTTGCCTTGTCTTGGCTCCTTCGACTTGGAATTCTTCCCCTTTGCTGTGACCACCATAGGCTCCTCCCACACAGTATTCACAACTATCTACGCACCTTCATTGATTCCTCAAACCAACAACTTCATGCGTGCCTTCTCATGACCAAACTGGCCATCAACCAACATGATTGTCTTCTGCAAACAACCGTGTACATCTTCACCTTCAGGATCACACCAGTAACTTAGGTGACCCGCTCTGATACCAATTGTAAGTGCAAAGATGACACCACAATATAGTACTGCAGAAGATAAACCAAGAGACAAAATAGATACAAGCAAACACTATGCTTTATTAGAAATCATCTTTAAACAATCTATTACAAGATCTGCTTATCAGCTTTACACAGCCTGTTAACACCCTAACAGCTGCTACTGAAAGATTCCTAATCTACCCAAANAGCAACTACTTCAACGACTACGTCAAGACATAAACCTCCAGTTTATTCTTCTCCATCTCAGCATATCCTGCATCCACATGGTAACCCACCACTCCGCATGCCTTATGTAGTAACGACTAATGCCTCCAGCATCAGTGACTTCGTCGCCTTGTTAGTCACGGAAGACCATTGACATCTACAAGCTCCACTTGCATCTTCATAATCTTCCATGATGATATAAAGGCTTATTAAGGAAACACTAACCTATCAGACGGAAGATTCCTATCAATGACATTCGTGGGAACGATGAGAGAACCAAGGACCTGTGTCATAGAAGTGCAGAATCAACAAACTCTGCAAAAGAGAAATAACCAAATCAAATCATGTCCATTGGCATTACATTTCGGTGATACAGCAGCCAGAAACTAAAAGTATCATTACTCTAACTGTTGGAGGCGGGTTTCACTCCACTCACTCAATACCCAGTCCGAGAACAAGAAAAGAATATGGCTGCCATATTACTTTCTTGTCTTCACCCCACTCAATACCCACTTATATCAATTCAAATACATATAATATATGTATGCATTAGTTATATTTATATTTTATATTAAATATAATCTTAAATATAAAACTAAATTGAATTAAAATTCGTTCATCAATTAATTTCAAATAATTTTGATGTATACCACTCTTATCAACTATTAAAGTTCGTTTTATTGCAAGACGGTTTCACCAAAACAAAATGTATGCAATTACATGAGTGAGGTAAATGTTAATGGTTATCATGTGAAATGCGATTGGTTTACTTGACTAAGTTATCAAAACGATTTTGAGTTTATAGACATATGTTTGATAAAACATAAGATGTTATTTGGACAAGCAAAAATTATATTTTCTATAATTATCAAAGTATTAGTTACCTAAATAGCTAAACATTCGGACAATGAGCCAAAACTCACTCGGATTTTAGTGAAAATTGACTTTTAGATTATTACAATAACTTGAAGATTTTTTTTGAATATAATGAGTTTCTTCATCGTTGAGATTTCTCAAACTCATGAACATCATATTAACATTTATTATTCTTATATTCCAACAATGTTAACTCTTCACAATTCATTTTCATTGCAATATGTTCTTAAGAAAAACAAATTGAATCGTTGAACTTCCTTCACAGTATCTAAACCCAAAAAGAGGATAAGAACAATGGAAAAGGTAGGCTAAGCTGGATTGTGAATCCTGGCAAGACTGATCATTCTCCTATGTTTAATCCATATTTGGAAGATCTGAAAAAAGAAGAAAACTTTTTGAAACATGGCCTTCATGTATTTATGTTTTAGAAGTAAATATTACTACCTTAGGTTCTACTTCTTAGGTATTGGATACCGACTATGGTCTTCATATCTATACAAATATGAAAAGTCTAAGAAACAATAGAATTTTGGAGAAAGGATAAGTTTACCTACACGTGGGAAATAGAGCAAAAGACGTTGTTGGATTAGCCGTGGAGACATTTAATTTCTCTTTAACTTCATGCTTGGTTTTAGAACTTAAGAACTACTACAATGTACTTGGTATAAGTAGCAATATTATTTCTATTCGTTGTTTGATTAGGAAGGATTTCATTTTTTGATTAACAAGTGTTGTTCTTTTGATCGTAATGATATCTTTTATGGTAGCAGTTCATTCGAGAAAGAAATTTATATTCTAGATCAAAGTGTGCATGTCTATAATATTATACCAAAATATTCAAGTCTAATGACACGGAACAAACTTTTGTTTGGCAGTTTGGCCCATATAAATGAGAAGCGCATTTAAAAGATTCATAGTAATGGATTTTTGAATTGTTTTATTATGAATCATATGAAAAATGTGAATATTTTTTTTGCTGGATAATATGACTAAAGTGCTTTTACTGGAAACAATGAAAGAGATAAAGACTTGTTAGAACTTATACATACTGATGTATTTAGACCAATGAACATAAATGTTAGAGGAAGCTAAACATTACTTCATCACATTTACTGATGACTTTAGTAGGTATATGTTTATGTTTATCTAAGGAAATATAGGTCTGACTATTTTGAAAAATTCAAAGAATTGCATAATGAAGTGCAAAATCAGTTCAAGAAAATTAAAGCTCTCCGATCCAATCATGGTGGAGAATATTTGAGTCAGGAGTTTAATGATCATCTAAGGGATGTAAAATGTTTGACAACTCACTCCTTCGGGAACACCACAGTTAAATGTGTATCTAGAAGGAGAACCTGAACTTTATTAGATATACTTCGGTCAATGATTAGTTATTGAGATCTTCTATTTGGAGATACACTCTCGAAACAGATGTGCATGAAAATCAGCTGGGAAGACACCATATGAAATGTGTACTAGAAGGGTTCCAAATTTATCTTTTTGAAAATTTGGGGTTTTGATGCTTATGTCAAACGTTTGTTCAGTGATAAGCTTGAATCCAAATTTGATAAATCCTATTTCATTGGTTTTCCTAAAGTAAACCAAAAGTTATTACTTTTACAACCCCACTAAGAACAAAGTGTTTGTTGTTCGCATTGGTGCTTTTCTTGAGAGATAATTTCTTTCGAAAAAAAAGTGTGGGAGTAAAATACAACTCGAAGAATTTCAAGAAACACAAGATATTTTTTAATCCTTCCAAGAAGATGATCAATTAGATTTACAAAAATTCGTAGAATCTACACCTGTGGAACCTGAGGTACATATGTCTGAAATAACATGTCATAAACCTGACAAATATGGGGTTTGGGTGACATATCATCATGATCTATTGATAATAGAGAGTGGTCAACCTACATCCTTTGAAAGGGCTATGATGGGCTTTGACTCCTATAAATGGCTGGAAGCCCTAAAATCCTTAATGGTCTCCATCTCAATAAACAAAGTGTGGACTTCAGTTAGTTTATCTGATGGTGCTAAAACCACTGAGTGTAAATGATTTTTCAAAAAGAAAACTGACATGGATGGTAATATACAGATATAGAAAGGTAGACTGGTGGCTAAAGGTTACAAATCGATTCATAGTATTGACTAGGATGTAACATATTCACCACTCATAATGCTTAAATCTATTTGGATTTTCCTAGCAACTTCTACTTATTATGACTATGAGATTTGATAGATGGATGTAAAAACATCTTTCCTTAATGTAAATATCGAAGAGGATGTGTACATGACACAATCTGAAGGTTTCATATTCCTTGGAAGTGCTGGGAAAGTATGTTAGCTTCAGCGTTCCATTTATGTTTTGAAGCAAGCATCGCAGAGCTGGAATCTTCGTTTTAAAGAGGTAATCAAATAGTTTGATTTCATTAGACATGAAGAAGAAATTTGCGTTTACAAAAAAAATTAGTGGAAGCACTGTTGTTTTCTTAGTGTTGTATGTTGATGGCATACTTAGTGTTGTATGTTGTTTTTTTAGTGTTGTATGTTGTATGTTGTTTTCTCATTGAAAATGATATTCCTATGCTTAATTATATAAGGACTTTACTTGGAAGTTATATCTCAATGAATGATATAAGAGAAACTGTCTATATTCTTGAAATAAGATTCTATAAAAATATATCAAATAAAATTGATGGATTATGTAAAGATACTTGTATTGATAATGTCTTCCATAAATTCAAAATCCATGATTCCAAGAAATGCTTCCTACCAATGTCTGATTGCATAACTCTCAACAAGACTTAATGTCCTTTTACCCATGATGAACGAGAGTGCACAAGTAGATACTCATATGCTTCTGCTATAGCATCTATCTTGTTTGTCATTATTTGTACTCGTACAGATGTTGCATGTTCTTAGAGCATGACGGGTTGATACCAATATGATCCAGGTGAAAGTCACTGGACAGAAATCAAAGACTATCCTAAAGTATTTGAGAAATACTAAGGATAATTTCTTGGTCTTTGGATATAGTGATGAGCTTGTTGTAAGTGGTTACACTGACACCAGCTTTCAGACGACAAAGCTGATTTCAGATCATAATCTGGTTTCATCTTTTATCTTAATGGAAGAGCGGTGAGTTAGAAGTATTCCAAACAAAGCACCTTAGCAGAGTCACCAACCAAATCTGAATACATCGCTGCTTTGAAGCAGTAAAATAAGATGTTTGGATTATGAAGTTCATTGGTGACCGAGGTGTTGTTCTTAGTATTTTTACATAGTGAATTTTATTGTGACAACAATGAAACCATCACACAAGCAAAGGAACCTAGATCCCACCAGAAGTCCAAACACATTCAAAGGAGATATCATGTCATTTGTGATAGAGGAGATGTAAAGATTAGTAGATTTTCAACGGATGAAAATATTGTTGATCTATTGAACAAGCCTCTTCTATGACCTTAGCATGAGAGTTATATTACGTACTGCTATAGGCATTAAATTTCTTAAGATGATCTTGTATCTAGTGTGAGATTTTTATTTTATGATATAATATTTATGTTTACATACATTTGGTTGTTTTCAAATTAAGAAAAGTTGTTTTAGATTTATTTGATTATTGAATGATCAAATAATAGTCGCAAAGTAGTTAATATCATTTTTACAGGTCATCAAATATGTGACTTGATCATGAAACCCTATAAACGAAAGATGACATAAGTTATTAAAATTCATAGTCAAGGTTGTCAACTTGAAACATTACTTACCGAAAATGAATAGTATGTGAAGTGATTAATAACTAAGTCTCATGAAATCATTTAATATGCTATATTAGTGTCATAAGAGTTTTTCGCTATGACTATTTCATAATTTTTTATTTTTGGATTAGTTCACTTTAACCTTGTCGTAAGGTGTCTGAGAAGTTTGTATGAAATAAGATGGGATTTGTCTCTCCCACATAACAGGAGATACATACATCTTATATTATTGTACTTCAGAAGCAGAATGGGTATGACACTTATAGTTATGACTTTATTTGCATATATACAATATGAAATAACATCTTATTCTTATTCGTTGCAGAATGACAAAAATATGTAAGAAAAATAAAGATGATAAACATATATAAAACGAACTTTACAAATTATCATGCTCAATTACCATTGCTCCTCTCCAGGTTTCACCGGCACCAACATCAATGGGAACGAGCATGGATGCAGGACCTGTGCACGCAAAATAATTTTGCTTCCCAAACTTGTCCCACATTGATCCTGGGGATCCAACGTACATGTCCTCGAACCCCATCCTTATCATCCTGAAGAACAATCCTCGTCCCTACAAATTTTAAATTTTAAACTTCAAACATCAGATTCTAATAAATTAGTAGTTATGTTATAAATACTCACTTAGACAATAAACAATGATCCACGATCATATATTAGAGACGAATCAACCTATGTAATGAATATATTTAATTATGTTCTCGTTGTCAATTGCTATTTTTAAGCTGTAATGCATATTTTTTCATCACAACTACATACATTTTGCATCCAAAATATCTAATTTTCTTAGATGATTGCTTCTGCATCCAAATGCAGCATTAAACGTGAGGCCAAATTGACCATACAACATGATCCATAAATGCATAAACCAAATATTACCATAATATCAGAACAGAGAGTAACCTGAAAAATATAATGCAGTTAAAATTACCTGATCAATGGTTTCATATTTAGAAGGTGGAGTGTTATAGACAGCCTTTAGTCTCTCAGCCGGAGGGGCACCATAAACTCTACTCATCTTCTTCTCTAGAAGTGTAATCACAGAGTCTTCAACTGTCCAAATCCCCGGTTTTTCCCCATCTTCTGACCCAAACCACCCGGAAGAGTCCGCCTTCATTGCCTCGGAAGGAGACAGTAGCTCGAAAGGCGACGATAAAGGAGGACTAGGGCAATAGGAGCAGCCCTTAAGCCCTTGAATTCCAGCACCACTCCGTTTCTTGAAACTCAAGGAACTTATAATCCCCGATTTAAGGATAACAGGTTTCCGACCGTTGTTCTTCACCACCACAGCTGTCGCTATGCTTACTGGATAGAGCGAGACGATATAGGTTATGTCTAGAAATCCGGCCGTACAGGTCAATTCAATCTGAGAAACGTAAGCCACAAGATTTCATCATTAGTGTCAACAAAATATATTTGATGAATAAAAAAAAAACTGGGTGCATTTAGGTAAGTATCATATCTCACCTGAAGAGCATCAATAGCGTCTGAATCAGTGTCCTTAACAGTCCAATTACAACCTGATAGTACTGAAGAAGCGTCTTCTTCGTTTATGATAACAAGACCAACCCCACCTCTGGTTTTATTACCGTCCTCTACTGTGTAGAGGAGTTCCTCGAATCCGTCGTCTTTCCAGTACACTTTTGGTTTATATGAAACCACATGAGCGTCTGATAGATTCAGCTTTAAAGAGCTTCCGTTTCTGACTTTAAGCTCGACCATGTTTGTTTCCGAGAATTTTATGCCTTTCCGTCCAAATTTTTCTTCAAGCCCTTCAGTTATTGTCTGTGTCTGAGGAGCTGAAATCGAAGTCTTTACAGCTTTTGGTTTAAAGGAAGAAGAAAAAGAGACTTTTGGTTGAAGGAGAGAAGAAAAAGAAATAAGAGATGCCATTGTTTGAGAGAGTAAGGAAGGAGAAGAAAAAAAGATAAGACCAGTGAGGTTGGTGTAGTAACGCTAAAGCCTAATCCTTTTCTTTTTGTTTTGTCGTTTATTAGCATATTTTCTTTATCATGTGGTTGTCAATACGCTAAATCATTTCTTGTTTTCCTCAACCGGAACAATGGGATCATCTTCGCTACTATCATCACCGTCATCTTCTACATCATCGGCTTCTTTCGTCTATTTCAAAGTGTAAATTTGTGCTCTTAACCAGTAAATTTCTGTTTTTTTTTTTTTGAAAACTATGATTTCGAGTTTAGAAAAATATAAGACGGAAATAATTATGATTATTAATGAGAAATTTACTATGATAATCTCTTTTATTTTCATAAAAAACCTTCAAAATAAAAAAAAATAACCAAAAAGAAATTTTATCGAAGAGCAAATATACTTTTATATTCTTAGGTTAACTTTTTTTTTTGAGACTATATTCTTAGGTTAACTAACCCTGTATTTTTTGGTTGATAGTTAAAGGGTGGGGTTTTGGAAGTTTAAAGTTTAAAATATTCGAAAAAAATATTGATAATTTTAAAATTAAATTTGAAAAATAGTTTCAAAAAGAATTTTCGAATTTCAAAAAAAAAATTAAAAACAAAGAATGTAAACCTAAAAACATATAATCCGAAAATATAGAAAAATAATATATTTTTATATATTTTTAATTTATAATATAAGAGGTACAAAAGTCTTTTGCCTCTTTAATGAAACTTATTTTGATAATTTTCTTTTTTGAATACTTTTCTTGAAAAATCTTTTTTAAAAATACTATTTAAGAGAATTGTACTAAATAGATAAAACTCTCTAGGATAATTTGTGGTAATAATTCATATATAAATACATATATGCAGAGCTATTCGAGTAAATGTTGTTTTTTTTAGCTGTCCTTGTGCTTGTTGCTCTATAACCCAACACTAGAAATGTTTGGAACAAAACTTAGTAGCAGTTGAAGAAAATGTGGAGGTCAAAGAGAATGCAGGATTTGGTTCTTTTCACAGTAGGCTGATAATAGAATCATGCATGGTCATTTAGAGCATTTCCAAGAAGAAACCTTATTTAGAGGGTGAAAATTTTTCAAAATGAAAGTTTGAGGATGGGTTACTCCATGAAGAAACCTCAAGTTCAATTTGCATTTCAGTCATGAGCTTTAATATAAATTTATCATAATAATTAAAATTTATACAGATTAAAAAGACGTACACATTAAATATATTAAACATAATATTTATCAATACAATTTATTATAAACACACAAATACATAAAATAATAATATAAAAACACATCGACTCATACAAAATATAAAATAATATTATTATTTCCCTAGTGTTCTCATATATAATCTATCAATGCATTTTGAAAAAAGAAATGAATCTCTTAATTTTTTATCTGAAGATTACGAGTTAAAAACTCTTGAAAGTGAGAATTTTCATATAACTTCATTTCAATGGTTGCTTGTTATGATGCTTGTGCATCTTTAACTTGTGACAAGATAATACATGCATTATAATGCATATTGTCACTATATTATGCGATACAGTACTTCTTTTTCTAGTAATGTGATGATCTTTTTCACAAAATATGTGTTCTTGTACTTTTAATCTTTAATTTTTGGGTTTTTAGTGATTTAAACCCCCAACTATTTTTAAATCGGATGGAAAACCTTGAACTATAATTTATGTTTTTAAACCTCCAACTATTAAACCGTTAGTGGTGTTAACCTTCTGTTAACAAAGTCGGTTTTAAACAGAGATCCGTTAAATTGAAACGTAGTGTTTTCAATAATTACAGAAACGATATGAAATGCTTACAGTCAACATATATTTTAGTGATTTAAACCCTCAATTATTTTTAAATAGGATAAAAAACCTCCTACTAAAAATTTATGTTTTTATACCCTCAACTATTTAACTTTAATGCTTTTAACACTCTGTAAATAAAATCCATTAAATTGGTACGCACCGACAAACACGATTCATCCCCAATAAAAACAAAATTATGGTCTTTAATCATTTTCAAAAACTATCGAAGGGGAATATTATTTATCAATAAATAAGTATAATTTAATGTTATAGATTATCTACTTTAACAACAATGTTTGTGTGGTTAGTAATATTAGTACTATAGAATTTTATAAATTTGTATTTTGTAAAACATTCATTTAAAATATTATTATATGAAATACTAGTTTACATAATATGATGTTTTTAGTGTGAAATATATATATATATGAAAACTAAATTTAATGTTTATCAATAAATAAGTATAATTTAATGTTATAGATTATCTACTTCTATAATACTGTTTGTGTGGTTAGTAATATTAGTACTATAGAATTTTATAAATTTGTGTTTTGTAAAACATTCATTTAAAACATTATTATATAAAATACTATTTTACATAATATCATGTTTTTAGTGTGAAATATATATATATATATATATATATATATATATATATTTCACACTAAAAACATCATATTATGTAAACATCATATCATGTAGGTCCAATTTAATTTAATTTTCATATATATATGAAAATTAAATTAAATTGGACCTACATGATAAAGATAGTTTTTTTGAGATAGTGTTAGAAACATCAAAATTTAGTTTTTGGGATATTGGTTTTTGAATTGTTTTAGAATTAAATATTTCTTACTAAAAAATCTTGTGGATTTTTTTTTATTATTCTCATTTTTTAAAAAATTAATCGATGTAAATTTTTAATATAATCAAATATAATTTTCACTTTTGGATTAATGAATCATAGTATTGTTCTCCGACTCCTCACCGCAATTTGCATATTCTCTATCATCACCACTTCAATCTTTAGCCATAGATTGCGTGTCTCTCTCCATCTCAGACATGGGCAGTCCCAGGATTGAATATTAGTGTGGTCAGAAAAATAAAATGTCACTGATGGGAGTCGAATCCGGATTTTTGGGGGTTCATGAGCTGTATTTTACCAACTCTGCTGCCTATTTTTTGTTGTTTTCTTATACAAAACTAACATTTATCTATTTTTTGTGGTGTCAAATGACCCCATACCTCTGCAAGTGGGTCCGCCTCTGTTCTCAGACCGTGTCTGGCCGGCTCACGCCACCGTCCCACACCATCTCTCACTTTCTCCATGTTTTCCATGGCTCAGACATCAATTTTTGGTCTGGTTATCTTCAAATCGTCCAAGTTAAAAGTATTGTTTTTAAGGTGATGACTTTATTTACAAAGGATTAAAAGCATTAAAGTTAAATAGTTGAGGGTTTAAAAACATAAATTTTTAGTTGAAGGTTTTCTATCCTATTTAAAAATAATTGGAGGTTTAAATCATTAAAATATTTGTTGATTGTAAGCATTTCGTATCATTTTTGTGATTATATGAAACACTGCGTTTCAATTTAACGGATCTCTGTTCAGAACAAACGACTTTGTTAACAGAAGGTTAACAGCACTAACGGTTTAATAGTTGGAGGTTTAAAAACATAAAATTATAGTTCGAGGTTTTCCATCCGATTTAAAAATAATTGGGGGTTTAAATCACTAATAACCCTTAATTTTTTATATGTTATTCAATGTAATATAATTGTTTGAAATAATTATTTTGTGTGAAATAAGACCATTTTATATTAGTTTTATTTCTATTTTAATATTATGTATTTTATGTATAATAAGATATATAATATATATTTGAAACTTAAGAGAAATATAGTTTTTTTACATCAAAAGACTGTTCATTCAAATTAGATGTGGTCTAGGGATCCAGACCAGAATAGAACAACCAAAAAAATAAGACTCTTATGGAAACGTCGAGCTGTGTTGGCGAGCGCGTCTGCTACCTTGTTTTGGTTCCAGGGAACTTGACTCATCTTGAAATCTTGGAACCGACCTTGCATAGCTGCAAACTCTAAGAGAAATATAGTTATAAGGATTAAAGTAATAAATAAATAATATTCGTATAATTATCTGTACGTTACAAAATTATAAGAACTAAACGTAAAAATAAATAATGTTTTCAGGTTTTGAATAGTGAAATCCCAATCTTCAAAATTTGAAGGTTTAAAGACCTTTTAGAGAGCCAAACAGCTCAATATTTGTAGATTTGAGAGCCTTTTGAAAATGCTTTAGCACTGGTTTCAGAAAACAAGCTTCTGGCTTTCCTAGTTTTTTTTTTCATAAGAAGCTTTCCTAATTTATATATCCAGACTTGTATAAATATTTCTGAAGACAAATCCTAGAAAGTTGTTTTCTATTCAGCTTGAATCCAATATTTTTTTTTTTGCATTTAAATAAAGCAAAATAAAAGGATAAATAAGAGGGTGAAGATTATCTAAAACTTAATTTTAAATGGTATACCCTAAATTCAATTAAATGCCAAAGTAACCAAAATGTAGTGAAATTACATCCATCTTCTCATGACAAAAAAATATATGTAATCAATTTGCGATTATAATCTTGTGAGTCTTCTTAGGGAAAATTGCCAAATATGACTCAAAATTTGATTTGAAATACAAAAGTAAACCCAAACATGAATCAAATGGAAAAGTAACTTAAAAGGATGTTGAAATTACAACCAACCCCTTGTGAACAAACAAAAAAAAAGTCTTTTTTTTTACGTTTCTTGCCCTCGCAAGTCGTCTGGGACAGTTTTTCTTAAAAATAATTTAAAAATTGTGTAATAAATATCTTGATAAATGAAAAATTGGGATTCTGTAATTAACATATGTCTTAAGCGATATAAATTAAGATATAAAAAAAGTCAGTTGTTTTCAGCATAGATGAGTGAAAGTAGTGAGTGATGATATTCTTTAGTTTAGGTTTCACCAACATATGTTGTAGTATTGTATGTGTTTCTTAGGGTTAGAAATTCGAAAGCATAAATGTTTTTTTGAAAACTTTAAAATTTACCTAAGTGTGTTTATTTCTGTGTATAGTAAACAATATTTAAGTATAATTTGATTTTATAACATGGTTAGTAGTTAATTTAGTCAATTTAGTTTACGGTTTAGGGTTTAGGGTCTGGACGACTTATAATTAAGTCGTCTGGTAAATATATTTAATAAGGCAGATGACTTAGTCGGATATATTGTATCAACAGACGACTTAATAATAAGTCGTCCAAACCGTATTTTACCAAATTACTTTTAAACCTAACCGGATTTTTTACCGGACATATATAAGAAGATTTTTTTTTTTACGCACTTTTCGCGAAATTCATAAAACCCTAACGTCGTTTCTCTCAAAGGTGATTTCGAGGCGATTTCGATCCGATACAAGACCAAGGTAAATCGAAGGCTTCTCTTGCAAATTTATGGGTTTTTATTAGGATGGATGTTGTTTTCCTTAACTTTTACCGTTTGGTTTTGTGTTTTCAACGATTTGGGGTAATTTTGGTTTCAAATTAGGGTTTCAAAATTGGGGATTTCAGTCGACTTGTTGTTTAGTTAGGTTGGATGTTGTTTTCCTCTCATTTTACGGTCATTTTAGGGTCGTCCACCTGGAAGTTCTACTGGAAGTCTTGGTAGACGACCCAGACGACTTAGAATTAAAATGTTTCCAATTCGTTTCTTGTTTGCAGATGGCGAATCAGCATGAACCTCACTTCTTGAAGCCTCTGCTTTCTGGTTTCTACAGTGGCGTGGTATACACACGCTTTCTATTTCTCCTCTGTTTATTTCCTTTGCTTATCTTCTCCTTTGTTGACTTGTAGACAATACCACTTGCCTTCTACGCAAAACACATAGAAGGCACGCCGAACCAAGGAAAATGGACACTACGATCGGACGCTTCACACCAAACTTGGGAAGTTATACAAGAAGGAAGAAGACTCACCGATGGTTGGGAGGCCTTGGCCCAAGCACACTCCCTTTGCATCGGTGACATTCTCGTGTTCAAAAAGGAAGGAGACATGGTATTTCATGTGACTCCTTTCGGTCCTAGTTTTACTGAGATTCAGTATACACCTCCTCAAGGGGATGATGCTGCGGATGGTGCCTCAACTTCCTCGTCTCTTCCTAAATGATGGATGTTTGTCTTGCTATCGTTTTATTGTAATCTGCTTCTAATGGACTTGTAAAGCATGACTTCTATGTTGTTGTTCCCTTGTTTCAAATTGTTTTTAAACCTATGACTTGTAATGGATGATCAACTTTTATAACTACAACTCCTTTTGTCCTCTATGTACAAACCATGGTAACACCAATTTTAATTATTAGTCGTCTAAGAAGTCTAACACAAATTCTAACACAAATTCTTAAAACTTACTCAAAAAGCCTGGACGACTTTGTAGACGACTAATATTTTAAGTCGTCTGGAAAGTCATCCAGCCGGAAGATTTGTCAGACGACTTAATTATTAGTCGTCTAACCTCGTAAGTATTCTATTCAGACGACTTTAATCTTAGTTGAAAGTCGTCTGGTATAGTTATTCTTAAACATAATTTAAAAAATTTGTAAAAAATATTTAGATAAGTGAAAAATTGAAATCATGTAATTAACACCAGTTTTAAGAGATATAAATTAAGATAGAACAAAATTTAATTTTTTTTAACATAGATGAGTGAAAGTAGTGAGTGATGATATTCTTTGGTTTTGGGTTTGCCAACATATGTTGTAGTATTGTATGTGTTTCTTAGGGTTAGATTTTCGAAAGCGTAAATGTTTTTTTGAAAAATTAAAAATTTACCAAAGTGTGTTTATTTCTATATATAGTAAACTCTATTTAAGTATAATTTGATTTTATAACGTGGTTAGTTAGTTAATTTAGTCAATTTAGTTTAGGTTTTAGGGTTTAGGGTCTGGACGACTTATATCTAAGTTGTCTGGTAAATATATTTCTGGCAGACGACTTAGTCGGATGTATAGTATCAATAGACGACTTAACTATAAGTCTCCAAACCGGATTTTACCGAATTACTTTTAAACCTAACCGGATTTTTTACCGGACATATATAAGAAGATTGTTTTTTTTTAGGCACTTTTCGCGAAATTCAAAAAACCCTACCTTCGTTTCTCTCAAAGGTGATTTCAAGGCGATTTCGAGGCGATTTCGATCCGATACAAGACCAAGGTAAATCGAAGGCTTCTCTTGCCGATTTAATGGGTTTTTATTAGGATGGATGTTGTTTTCCTTTACTTTTACCGTTTGGTTTTGAGTTTTCAATGATTTCGGGAAATTTTGGTTTCAAATTAGGGTTTCAAAAATTGGGGATTTCAATCGACTTGTTGTTTAGNTATTAGGATGGATGTTGTTTTCCTTTACTTTTACCGTTTGGTTTTGAGTTTTCAATGATTTCGGGAAATTTTGGTTTCAAATTAGGGTTTCAAAAATTGGGGATTTCAATCGACTTGTTGTTTAGTTAGGTTGGATGTTGTGGATATTTTCATTTCAAATTAGGGTTTCAAAGATTGGGGATATTTTACGGTTACCGTCATTCTCATCGCGCTTCTTTTTTCACGTCTATTTTTGCAGTTCTATAACCGCTATGTCGAAGGCGAGTACATCTTCTCCGAATTTTCAGGTCAGCTTTCAAATGTTCTACTGGAAGTCTTGGTAGACTTATAATTAAGTCGTCTGGAAAGTCTTCCAGGTGGAAGACTTTCCAGACGACTTAATTATAAGTCTTTCGACCGGAAGACTTGACAGACGACTTAGTTATAAGTCGTCTGGAAAGTCTTCCAGACTTATAATTAAAATGTTATACTGGATGGTTGTGTGTTTGAGATGGTTTTCTTTGATTTTTTTGCAGAATATTCTCGAACTCCCCCGTAGGATACATACATCAAAATCGGTACGACGGAATTAATAGCCAAAACTCCCCGCGAAAATACCAAAAGAGTAGTTTTATAAAACCCGAGGACTAGTTTTATAAAACTCAAAGTCATTTATAGAACTCGTAGACTGTTTTATAAAACTCAAGAATAGTTTTATAAAACTCGAGAATCGTTTTATAAAACTCGAGAATCGTTTTATAAAACTCGAGAATAGTTTTACAAAACTCGAGAATCGTTTTATAAAACTCGAGAATAGTCTTATAAAGCTCGAGAATCGTTTTATAAAACTCGAGAATCGTTTTATAAAACTCGAGAATCGTTTTATAAAACTCGAGAATCATTTTATAAAACTCGAGAATAGTTTCATAAAACTCGAGA
>CAKOAT010361820.1:1509-93883 GCA_932364175.1 Eruca vesicaria subsp. sativa
GAAAATAAATCAATTTTATCATTTCTTAATTTATATCACTTTAAAATGTTTATAATTATAAGTTTTCAATTTTCACTCATCAAAATATTTTTTACAAAATTTATAAATTATTTTTAAGATTAAGTCATCCGGACAACTAATATTTCAGTCGTCCAGACGACTGAAAACTAGCTCAATCTGACTCAGACAACTTACAGGGACTAAATTCGTAAAAATATCTTCTATTTTTTTGTTTGGTCACAAAGGACTATACTGTAATTTCATACCACTTTTAGGTTAGATTTGCATTTGATTGAAGTTTGGGTCTAGTATTGGAGTCAAAACCAAGTTGTAGGTTAGTTTTGGCAAAAACCCCAAATTTTAAACCTATAATCGTTTTGTCCAACAAAATTTCTTATAAGGAAAAAAAAATATAATTACCTATTAAAATGAAACAAATTCATTTTATTAAGTAGCTTACCTCTTTTATGTTTATTTATATTTTAGAATATTTAATTTATTATAACACAATTGTTTTGCGTGTTATTCTTTGTATCATTTATTAGTATAATATTCCACTAAATATGTATCACTATAATTTATTATTTATAGAAAGTCAGAAGGATATTTTACTAGTTATGGAACATCTCAAAGACTCTTATATTAATGCATCAAATATCCGATATACAATAATAAAACCAGACAAAAAAAAAAAGAAAAAGAAAAAGTACATATGTATACAGAAAATCAGGAAGATAAACACTTTGCCCCAGAACGGGTAAGTACTGGTAGACTTGAGTTCTATTATCCGTGATGCACATCGGACTCGAGATCCGCTCCAGATCAGATCCAAAAAAAAGATATTTGTGGTGTTCAAATTTGAATATTAAAATTTTAAATTCGATCAAACCAAATCAGAATCCATATATTTTAATTTTTAGGTCTGGATATCCAGATCCGTATTTTTAAAATATATTAAAATTTGAATTTATTAATAATTATATTTGACATATTAATATTTATATACAAAATTAGTCTCATAATATTATATATCATATATGTATATGTTCATAAATTTTGTATACATATCAATGTAAATATTATATTTATAACTTTGTATTTTTAAATATTTTTCATTTAATTTAATTTTTTTTACGGATCAAAATTTGGATATCCGCGAGTATCATAATGTCTAGACGGATATCTGAAATTGAGATATAAAACATGAATCCGATTCAAATACAAAAATCATGGATCTAACGAATTCAGATATTCTAAATTTAGCATGGTCCAGACTAATAAAAAGAAAACATATATATAATATTTTTCTGGTCAAAGACTAATAAAATATATAATATTAGAAAAGGCTGTATTGTTTATATAATTTCTTCAAAGACTCAAGAGTCCTCTTAATTTACATAGTAAAATGAGTTGACAAAAACAAACATAATAAAATGATTTATATAACTTCTTTTTTGAGAAATGATTTTATATAATTTATTGACCAGGTTGTCCTTACGGATTCATCTATATAAATTGGCACCTATATCCCTCCCTCTCTCAATATATACATTAGCTTTTCTGGGTTTTATTAAGAAAAGAGAGTAATTAAGAAGAACTAAGATGAAGATGTTCAGTGTGCGTTTTATTCTTCTTATTCTATGTATGTTCTTCAGTCGTTCTTTGTCAAAGCTTGAAAGGTTGAAGCATCCGGTGACGAAATCTGATGGCTCTTTGGACATTCTGGTCGTCGGAGATTGGGGACGACAAGGAGGTTTTAATCAATCTCTCGTTGCTCAACAGGTAATTAAAAAAAAAAGTCAAAAAATTAATGAATAGTACTATGTGTTTATTATTGAAGATTTATGCTTTCGTTGGAGTGACAGAAAAATCGACTTTAATGTATGACCTGCCTACGTAGTCACGTGTAGTCAAATACCAAAAAATAATTTACATTAAGTTATGGCTGAATTTTTGTTTCTTGTCTGAAGTATGTATTTGCACATGCCACCCAAATGATTAGGTTTGATTTGTTAGGAAATGTGTTTTTTTAAATAAATATGGTTGTTAGTTAGTTTGTTCTCCATTTAAACATTCAATATTTGAGCATATATTTGTATGTTGCGTACGCGTACATATCTTTCTAATAGGAAGTCATTCGTTCTACGCAATATACATTGAATTGATTGAAAATGATTGAACAACATATTCCTGTAAATATTCTTGTAATTGAAACGTTGATACATTTAATTACAACGCATATTGCGGCAATTTTAAGTTAAAAGAAAAAAAACTTGATCCGCGGGTTGACCCCTAAACCCAGCTAATATTTGCCTAAATGATGAACAAAGAAGATGAAGTTTGCATTCATTAATAAAACCAACATTACACACATTCTCCTTACAACTAAGTTTTTGTTTGGCAAAGAAGTAAAAAGAGTTTCAATAGTAGTTTTTATCGTAATTCGAATAACGCTCTCATATATTTTCATATTCTAGAAAACCATGATACAATGTAACTTAATAAGAAAAAATTGGGAAATCAAGAATTAATTTATATAAACTGAATGTTTTGCAAAAATGGCAGATGGGACTTGTGGGGGAGCAACTAGACATAGATTATGTGATATCAGTCGGAGATAATTTCTACGACGACGGTTTAAAAAACGACACTGACCCTGCTTTTGAATCTTCATTCTCTCATATTTACACTCATCCTAGTCTCCAAAAAAAGTGGTATTCTGGTAATATAACTTCCATTAATGAATCACTAATAGTAATTGTGTTATCTTTGAATAATAACGCTTGAGGGTTCAAACTCTGATATTGTTGCAGTTTTGGGGAACCATGATTACAGAGGAAATGTTTCAGCACAACTAAGTCATGTTCTCACCCAAAAAGATGAGAGATGGATTTGTCGCAGATCTTTCGTCTTATTTTCAGGTTATTTTTTATTTCTTGTTTTTACTTTTCATGCATCCATTAGATTTGACTAATGACGGTAAAGACGGATTTGGTAGAAAGGTTTGTTGGAATTTTTGGATATATAAATGTACATTGCATTGGTACGGTCTAAACTTATACTTAATTAAGCTTGAAATTAAGCTATAGTATAACATATCTTTTAAACACTCTTTTAAATTCAAAATTTTGATATTTGTTCTTTTATTAGCTCCATTAGTTTTCATTTTCTATAGAACAAGAACAATAATTTGTAACCAAAGTAATAGATAAGTTTAATTTTTAGATCAATTTTGTTATTTCGAGTAAATATTATATGTGACCAGAATATGAATTTTGATGGTTGTATTATATACGGTACTATCTTTATTTAAGTTAACTCCCAATGATAACCCAGGAAAATAGCGTTTAACCAAGATATATCTATGCACTATCACTTACTACTACACAAATTGGTTGATTAACGATACTTGTTTTGGTGATTATAGGAATGGTAGAATTTTTCTTCGTGGACACAACTCCATTTGTAGAAGAATACTTCACAGATCCAGAAGACCACACTTATGATTGGAGCAACGTGTTACCCAAGGATAGATATATCTCCAACCTCTTACACGTAATACATTTTGTTTCTGAAAAATTGATAGTCAGAAACTCCATCTTGGTTTTGATATTGTCTAATAATTCTATTTTTCTGCTATTAAAAATATCAGGATTTAGATTCAGCGCTTAACAAGTCGCGTGCCACATGGAAATTTGTCGTGGGACATCATGGGATCAAAACCGCTGGTGAACATGGTCCGACCCAAGAGCTTATCGATCAACTTCTTCCAATTCTAGAGGTAAATTGTTTTCTTGTTTACTTCCAATCCTAGAGGCAATTATTTAACAATCATTAGATCATTTGTTATTATTTATTATTACTATTATTGTGATCTTTTGTATGAAATATTTGTTTAGTACTCTGCATAAATCTTTTATTTTTTTATGAAGCGGAATAAAGTGGACGTGTACATGAACGGACATGATCATTGCTTGCAACACATTGGGTCCGAACGGTAAATTTCTACTTTACATCTTCTTTTAATCAGTAAGGAGTATTGGTTTACATTCATTTATGAAATAAAAACACGAAATCATTTTTATATAGTAATTTTATTTGAATTGTTGAGTTTTTATGTCAATTAACAAAACAAAAACTAAATACTAATTCATTTGATTTGATTGAATTGGTGAAGTGGGATTCAATTTCTGACAAGTGGAGGAGGATCAAAGGCATGGAGAGGAGTTATTCTGCCGGTGGATCCAAAAGAACTCAAACTTTATTACGACGGACAAGGTTTCATGTCTCTTCACATCACTCGCTCTAAGACTAAGTTCATCTACTATGACGTTTCCGGAAATGTTCTTCACCAATTCACCTTGTCCAAAACTTTTGGCCACTAGTGAAGATTATTCCTCTAAAGAAAGAGAGAGAGAGAGAGAGAGAGAGATTCAAACATGTTTGAATCTGCGATTTTTTTTTGTGAGCAAGTGTGAGATTGTTTCTTTGTAAGAGATATATCCGTTTCGATTGTTGTGTGGAGTATGTGAGACCACCTGATGTGCACATCTTTGATTTCTTCTGCTTCAAGTTATTGTAATTCGATAAAATTATATATAATTGCTAAATTGTGTGATCAAATAAGTTTATAAGAGCATCAAAATAAGGCTTCAACTTATTGTAATTGTTGCTTTTTTATCTGAAAAAGGCTTAAATGTTGCTTATTTCAGCGACCAACTTTGTAATATTTTATATGAATCTTGAGATTTCATCAAATGAAGTGTATAAATTAAAGTAGGTGTTTTACCTCCATGTGCGGATGTAATTTTTTTTTATGAGTAGTGGATGTCTTATTAATTAAAAAATTAGTATGATACCTTCTCATAAAATTTAAATGGGAAGTCCAATTATTTATATTTAACAAAGTTTTTCATCATCTATATATATTTATTTTTGTGTTGAAATTCTAAGACCATTCACATATTAAAAATATTTTAGATAATATCTTTATACAAACGGTTTTATTTGATTAATATTTAATTAGAAAATTGTTTTATATATTATTTTCAACTTTTATAATAGAATAACATTATTTTCAGAAGCAAAAGAAAAAAATTATATATAAAATCACAATATATATATACATATAAGACTTATCATATTGTTGCAATATTATTTCTAGATAACAAGAAAAAATATATAAAAAGTATTTTATTTTTGATAATATGATTTTATTTTTAATATTTTTATTATATTAATTTATCATCAATTTTTTAAAACAACATAGAAATCTAATATTAGTAATATAAATTTGCTTTTAAATAATGTATATCTATACTATTATTGCGAAGTGATTTTTCGCAACGGAGCTCTCACGTTAAAAGTTCAAGCGGCTAATATCGATTATACCCTTAATGAAATATATCTATAATTTATAATATAATTAAAAACGAATTTGATATAATAATATTAGATTTATATGTTTTCTAAGATAATTATAAATTAGTATAATATAATTATCAAAAATAATTTATTTTTTTAAAAAAAAAAGATAATTCTTATATATTGTATTTTTATCTGCAAATAATATTGTAACAACATGATAATTCTTTTATATCATTCTTAATGAATAGTTAGATTTAGGTTTTTAAAAACTATAAAAAAATAACTTATAATATTATTTTAAATTACTAAAAAAATAATAATAAATATTCGTAAGAAAATTAAGTTCGCATATGCGGGCATAACACCTAGTATATATATAATTAAGGTCATTATAGATAGGGAAAATTCCATATAAATATCCCAACTAAATTCTATTAAGTTTTTTAATACCCAAACTTTTTCACTACCCAGTTTAATACCTCAACTAATTATTCTACCCATTTTAATACACCAACTTTTATAACTGTATCTATTTTAATACTCAAACTTTTTTTATTTTAATTAACAATACTAATAAATTTCATACGAAATTTTAAAAAATCTCCAAAATCTAAGAAAAAATATTTAAATTTTCTAAGTTTATTTGAAGATTTAAGAAATAAGGTAAACAAACTCTGTAGAAAATTTAATGTTTTAAAAAAAAAGTTTTTGAAGGAAAAATAATAATTTACTTTTTATTTAAAAACAAACTAAATTCAATATAAAAAACTTAAAAAATTTATTACAAAACTTAAGATTATAAAAAACTTATTTAATTTCGCTACTCAAACATATAATAAAATTAATTTTTTTTCTGAAGTTTTGACATTTTTAAAATTTCATTGGAAACTTATTAGTATTGTTAATTAAAATAAACAAAGTTTGAGTATTAAAATGGATACAGTTATAAAAGTTGATGTATTAAAGTGGGCAGAATAATTAGTTGAGGTTTTAAACTGGGTAGTGAAAAAGTTTGGGTATTAAAAAACTTAATATAATTTAGTTGGGGTATTTATATGGAATTTTCCTTTATAGATATTAAGGTAAATAATAGTATAGATACCGTACCATTTTATTTGAAGCCTTAACACACTTTCAAATGAGCCTTTAAAGCGTTTATTCTGGCCCATAATCATCAAAATGACAATTAAAAATCCACTAAAAGCCTGTGGTATCTGCCAATTTTGCCAACAACGATGTCCACACACAACAGTTTATCATCAAAGAGCCGTAGAAGAGAAAAAACAGAGGAAACAGAGAATGGTGGTGTCAGGGATACAGTCTCTTCACCGTTACGTACATGGAGGATTCATGGTGAAGAAGAAGAAGAAAAAACATCTAATGGGTATTGTAAGAGCTACCGAAAGAGAAGACTCATCTTCTTCACAGAGTTTCGAAATCGATAGAGATAAAGCTAGAGAAGCTCTGAAACAGCTTGACCAACAAATCGAATCTCAAGCTGATGAAAAACCAAGAATCATCGTCAAGACATCATCAGATGTTGCCAGAACAAGTAGTGGAGGTTCTTCATCAATGGATCCCTTCATGTTTGAAGAACCACCTGAGATGTCTGGATCCTTCCTCACAACTACAGCTTTCCTTCTCTTAGGTTTTACTTTGTTCTATAATGTCTTGTTCTTTACAGTGATAAAACCATCCATGGATGGACCAGAATCAGTTCCAGCAGACAAGACAGTTGCTATGTCTGATTCTGAACTCGTTCAGTTTCCACTTTCCTCTTTTCCTGAAAATACTATCAAACAGTAAACCCACAAAGTGTTTTACATAATCATAGCATTTTCTTGTATTGACTAAAATGTTATATCTCTAATTAAAGAATACACATTCATACTTATAGAGACATTGTATGGTTTTCAAGCTGCAACAACCTACACAAAGTGTCTGCATCCAACCTCAATCCAGCATCCTCAACCTCCTTACATATCTCTCTACACTTTGTCAATCTCCCAGAAGCTATACAAACACTAACCATATCTCGAAAAATATCATAAGTTGGAGTAAAACCAGCTTCCTTAAGCTTAGAGTAATATCTCATCGCTCTTCCCAAATCATCCAACGCCACAAAGAGTCTAATAACTACTCTATAAGCAGGAAGATCAAGAAGACAGTTAGATTCCTCCATCTCCCAAACCATACTCATCGCCTCTCGATACTTCTCCTCCGAATACCGGCTATGTATCATCGTAGTATACATCACAACGCTCGGCTCTCTGTTAGATTCTTTATACCAATCAAATAGACACTCAACGAGTTCAAACCTCCCCAGCTTCACACATATCTTCATCACACTCGTGCAGTCTTGCTGACTCAGTTTCAAGTCTTCTCTATCTTTCAACTCATCAAGAAGAGCAACCACAAGATGGTACTTATCCGGGTTCTTACCAATCTCTAAAATCATCTTAACGTAGATACTCGAGTCAAGAACCCTATTGTTACTCTTAGCGATAAGTAAAAGCTTCCTAGCTAAGTTCAGCCACCCACCTTCGATACATCCTTTGATCATCGCTTCGATAACATTCTTGCTCGCCAAGCTATTATCAAACTTAAGCAGCTTCAGCTCATGATGCTCAGCTAAAACCTGGATGGTAGATGCTAAAATCGTGTTATCAGGGAAGAGATGAGAATGCTTCTCCGCCCAACGGTAAGTCTGTAACGCTCTCTCGGGTAAACCCATGTGACCAAGCTCACGAATTGTCGTGGAGAGTGAGCCTTTACGCAAGAAGGTTGACCATTTGTTGAGGACAAGAGAGACGTCTGCTTCAGGGGAAGGTAAGTTTTTGATGTCTCTAGCTAAAGTTATGAGAAAGGTCGGGTCTTTCGATAAGGACAGGACAGGTTTCTTGTTCTTGATGTTGTGTTTTGGTGTTGGGAGAGGTAAAGGTCGTAGCTTGTGAGGTTGAGGAAGTGGTAACGGTCTGATTCGGATTGGTTTGTTTGGTTTTTGAGGGATTCTTTGTTGGAAGAGAGATGAGATTGCTTCGATTTCGTTTGGTTCCCAGACATTAGTATCCTCCTCCTCTTCAGGCTCTTGTTGTTCTTGTTCTTGTAGTGGTGACAAGGGTTGTGTAATGGGTTTTCTTAGGAATAAGTTGACACCGAAGTCAGGAGGGAGCTTGGTACGGCGTGGGTTACGGAGATTCTTTGTGAGTTTCTTCTTTGCGTTGACTTTTGTTGTTGGTCGGTGTTGAAGATTCGGGTGGAAGCTAAGTGATGAAGAGATATAACAATGCATCATCGTTCCTCCAAAATTCGAATTTAGGGTTTTCTAATTCACAGTGAATTGAATACGAATCGAGAGTAATTTAGCTTAATTGAATCGGGAGCAGCTAGGGTTTTGAGATTGAAAATGAAATTGAGATAGAGAGGAGACGAGGAAGAAGAAGATTTTTTTTTTTTCTTTTAACCCGACCCGACCAATATTTACCCGACTCGAGTTCACTTGATCCGACGGATCTGACCTGACCCGGTTCGAAAAGGCAGAAGAGAGAGAAAGTTGTTTTTGGGATAGGAACTAGTTGCGTGGCAAGAGCTTTGGAAGCATGTAGAGGGTTCCAGTGGGGTAATAGCTGGCAGGACAAAGAGCATCGTCTAAAACAACGCAATGAGAACTGAGCTAATGCCAGTTTTTTTTCAGTCTTATCTCTTTAGATGGTCCCTAAACTGCGAAGCTCGACGTTGATAATGAGCTAAGCCAAAAATCGTTTTTGTTTTCAAAAGATTTTAGAATATGATCGAACTCTATTGTTTACTCCAACTATGAATTTATGTAAATGAGATAAGTTATAAGTACAACGTCATATTATAATTATGGCCAATGCAAAGTTATTTCATACTATGTTTTTTGGCAATTTTTTGGTTAATGTAAAGAATTATCCATATTTTTACAAATTGAAACATAACCACAAGGTCATGAGTTCTTTCTCTATGCTTTACGCCCGACTTAATGATTGCATATACATTGTCATTGCATGTATACAAATATGTGCATGAACATGGCCACACCAAATTAAATCGAATAATATTTCATTGGACCCCTTGAATAAAACAAGCACAAGAGGGACAAATCTTTTGTCTATAAAGTACCCAAATTGAATTAAATAAAAACTGAAGATTGTATATACAACAAGAAAATGACAATAAATATCAACAGAAAACTGAAATTACAACCCCCAAATATTCGTAAACGGAATATGCATCCACAGAAACAAGAACTACACATTATCTATCATATAAGAGTTGTAGAACCCCAAATCTCTCAAATAAAAATAAATAAATTATTTTATTTCATATACACGCAACAAATGACAAAAATGCCCACTATAACTCTCAAAATGCACCAAACATAAAAAAAAAATAAAAATACCAATAAAATGGACTTATTATAGAAACCCCCACCAAACACAATAACTTTATATATCTCATCATATCGACTCTGTTCCATCAACACGGCTTCTCTTGCTCCGGTGCTTTCCATTACGGTGACGCCTCGGAATCCCACCAAACGTGACCGGATCATGAACCCTAAGCCGCTGAGCCTCTGCGGGATTAATCACACACTCAGGTAGAGCAACCTTGTACCTGTTCCGATCATAGCAATACGAGTATGTCATGTGCTTCCTCCTGAAAATGCCCATTTTAACCCTCTGTGACGGGATAATCTCCTGAGCCGCACGGATATCCTCGTCAGCTCCTTCGTCGCACTTTGGAAACTGCTCAATAGGGTCCACAGCGCAGCCATGAAGGACTAAGTCAGTGAGTTGTGCGACATAAGGGGCATATTTGTAGTTTACACCGTACTTGCCACCGTTAGTTGCCCATTTAGAACCGTCCCATATTGTTGTGTAGAGAGACATCGGCTTTGATGGGAAGTCACCGCCCATCGACGCTGTTCGTTTCACCTCCCTGATAGGAATGTTGTCTACGTAGAATCTGCATAACAAGAAATATAATTTTGATCAGTACCCACAAAATAATAAGCTGAAAAAGATTATTATCCCAAAAAATAAACATATTTGGTTAAAAAATTAAATATTTTTTCCTATAAACAAAGTTAGATTCTGTATGAGTCATCGATGCCACTTTAGTGGAGGAAATTACGATCTGGATCGATACCAAGAAAACTTTAACTCACAAAAGATAACATTTTTGGCATATTAATTCCAGCTTTTGATGAACTTAAGTAAAGATTTTCAACATGGATTGGACCCCCCAAAGGAAAACACAACTCTGCATGGGGTCTTTGTTGATGCCAAAAATAAAAAGCTGTAAACCATTCTTGGGGCTCACAGACTTGAAAATTGACAGGAATAAAAACAAATGATGTCCCAAGCATCACAAAACTTTCCACTAGAAGAAATAAAGATTTAAATCCATCAAGAAATTTGAGCAAAAATAAACACAAAACATTAAGCCCCACTTGAATTTTCCTTAAAAAGAAGATAGACATTGAAGGATATTAAATCAAATGGGGTCAAGAACCTAACCTCCTTCCAAAGATTCTAAGGTTATTTTATTTTATTTAAGACAATCAAACAAACACAGAGAACTAATAGAGAAATAAGTTTTTGGAGTTTTTTTTTCATTTTAACTTACATGATGTGAGAATCAGACCAGAGGATACTGTATTGATGATAATCTTCAGTTGGATCAAACCAGAGATTAGATCTCTCTTCTCTTCCCAAATGAGTGCTTCCATTACCGTAAATATTTGTCTGAATCCTCCATTCTTTTCCTCTAATATTACCAAGAAACTCAAAATCAATCTCATCATGGTTCTTCTCATACATATCTCCATTTGACATCTGAAAGTAGAAAAAATAAAAAAAAAAAAAAAATAGTCAATATCCTAATAGTGAAATTAATCATATTTTTTTGACAAAAAAATATCAAATTAATAACAGCTTAAAACTTAAGCAAAAATATTTCACTTACATAAAAGGCAACAACTACTCCAGCTGAGTAATCAGAAGGTAACTTGATTGAAGCACTGAATAATCCATGTAAGTAAAGATCATTTGAGACAAACCCAGAACCTGAAAACAAACAATAAAAGAAGCAAATTAAATCATGACTAAACCGAGAAAACAGAGGAAATTTATAACCGTACCGGTCCTTTCATCGAGCGTTAACCGGACAGATTTGCCGTCTTTATGAACAAACAAGTTCTTGTCACCAAAAAGTTGCGTGTAACTTTCTTCAAAGGACGTAACTGGAAGATTTTGCAGAGTGAATCCAGAAACTAAACTGGAGAACAGAGACATGAACACTAAGAAACATCTCCAAGTTTCCATTTCTAAGATTGTATCTGTAAGAACCAAAAGGTCCTGTGTGTGTTATGAATAGCTTTTAAGAGGAAGAGATAAGAGCTTGCGTATGAGAGAGCTATAGGTTTAGGTATAGAGTCTTATCAAAAAAAAAAAAAGGTTTAGGTATAGAGAGAGAAAGAGAAGACGAGAGAGAGAGAGAGAAAATGAATATGAGGTTTCCATCTGGCCTTGGGTGGGTTTATATTTTGTGATTTTACGATCTTCAAATATTTTCTTTCCATATTCCTTTTAATTTGTCTCTATTTTACGCGGTGACAAGATTTTTATAGCGAAAACTGAATCAATTAAAAATTGTAAGTTGATTATAATATCTAAATGTTTTGGATATTTTACAAACAAATTATTCTATTGAATACACTATTGCTAAATTTTGGACCATTCAGCTTTATGTTTGCAAATTTAAGCTACAAAGGATATCGAAGAACATAAATAAACAATATTTTCTTTAATTGTAATTTAAATAATAGCATTTTTTCTGTGATTCGCTTTTTAGTTTTATTTTATAGAATGAGAAAAATATATTCACTGATGTGTTTTTATTTTTTATTGATGTATATGTTCATTTTATAGAATGAGAAAAATATATTCATTGATATTGGTCACACTTTAAGTAGTTAGGTAATTTGGTCACTAAAAGTAGTTTTACGCATTAATCAATAAAATGACACTTATCAATAAAATGACCTTTATTAAGTCTCCAATTACATTACTGGGCCTAAATCCGTGTTGTTATTGGTAACTATAGAATAAATAGTTTTGAATGTGGATACAGTCGAGAAGAAAAATACTCATTGCAAAATTTAAATTTGGTATCGCTAGTAATGATCCTAAAGCATTGGCATGATTACTTATTTTTGTGTACACCCACTTTCTTTTATACCTTTTCAGACGAAACATACTAATATGAGATCTAAATCTTAATTATTAACAAGATGTATAAAAATAAAAATATCGATATATAAAAGACGTCCAGGCAAAAACAAGAGAAGCAAGAAAGCATGAAGGGCTTTGCTTCTTACACATGTGTCCCGACAAATAGTCACAGGTGTTGTGTCAGCTCTGTTCAACCAACATTTCATTTTTAAGTATATATATAGAGATTCCAAACTCTGTAAGCAAACATGTCAAATAAACAGTATTCTTACAGAATCTTAAACGGTACAAAAAATTAAATATATCGTTAATAATGAAATTATTCAAATTGTTGTTTCTTTTTTCTTTCTTTGTGCGTTGTTTTTCTCCTTTGAAACTTAAAAGAATTTTTTTTTTGCATTACGTGTTGTATAGGTTTCTTCGAGGAGGGATAAAGTGCAAAAAAAAAGAGAAAAAATCATAATGCAAACCGGAAAGAAAAGAATATAAATTTTAGTTGTATATCAGAAACTGTGGACCAGAGATCTCTCCTCGAAGACAAACGGGGTACATTTTAAGAAAAGGCGAATCATTAGGGTTTAAAAACAATTTATTTTGAGACTTTCGGGGTCAAAAATAAAAGGCGTATCATTGAATTTTCAGTTTTTAAATAGTATTTTTAGTTTATAATTAGTTGAAATTTCCCATAAAGCGCATAACGGAGAAGGTAAAGGTTGGATTGGTTTAGCCCGTCCCAATACACCGTCCCTGATGACACATTCTCCCACATACCCCTTCCCGTTAAGTAGATTCACGGATTTGCCATTATTGTAGAACACCATTTAGTGGTATTAAAGTCTGACACACAATGAGACATTTGAAAATTTCAAACGGTAAAATAAAAAAGGTCGCGGCTCCATCAAAATAAGAATCGCGTGAGGAAACGCGGGTCTTAAAGATTGACATATGGCAATAAACGTGTGGAGCGGGAGGTCGGAAACGTAATGTTTGGCGCCGCGGCTATGTGCCAATGAATGCACAAAGTAAACGGTGTTGTACCGATAACTGGACCACTGTCAACGACTCAACGTTGGACATGTTTTTTTATTTTTTCTAAACTGCCATGTTTATTTCTTCTGTTGCTTTGCTGAGATAAATGACTACAACTTACGACTGTAATCAAATGAGTGAATGAGTCAGTAGGGATGCATTACAAGTAACAGTTTACAGTCCTCAAAAAATAGAAAAAATTAACTTTTTTGAAAAGAAATTGTTATTATAATATATAAACATTCTTATAAAAATGATCAATTTTCAGAAAATTGTTTCTGGTCTTTCTCATATCAGGATCGGTACTGAAATGAGTACAACTAAAATGCTGTTTCTCTCTCTCTCTTGTAGTATCATTTTACAGTTCATAATGATCAAATTGCATGCAGCAGTTTCAAATTTAAATTGCTGATCTCTTAATTAACAACATAGTTATAGTTAATAATATTAGTTGTCACTTAGATTACCTTATTCACAAACTAAGATAATAAACTGTTTATAATCACAGACTTAATTTTTTAAATTACAGATATAGTAGTATAGTTTAGTTGGATGGTAATGCCGTTAATTCATTTTTCTTTAAACAGCCGCGTCTGATGGGTCCAATTCTTCACGCCTGAATAACTTTTCTCACTGATAATAATTACGATTTAAAAAGTTTTCCTACCCACAATCCGTATAAATAATTTATTAGTTTCATTGGTGGTTGTTACGAATATATGTATTGACTTATCACTAGAAGGCTACATCGTCATCCTCACAAGTCACAGCTAGTTGTTACGCGCAATTTAGTGCAAAAGGTACTTCATGCTAACGTGTGCGTGATTTAGCATCAGCGCATGTGAATCTAAAATTAACAGATCCCAATGTAGAATATTCACGTGAGGTTTTTGCATGGACCTAAACACCAAGGATCGATATGTAGTCAGAACGAAACACAGCCGTTGATATCTGCATGGGGATTTTACATTCTCTCTTTCTATTTTTTTCTTTTTTTGTACATTCTCATTTCTATCTAAAAATACATTATTTCTAAGGTTACTCTTTTTCTGATGATAACTCAAGAGTAAATAAACCTAGATTAATCTGACGTGTGACCCACGGATAAATTCACACACCAGAGCAAGGCCACATATCTCCGTAAAATGTTCATAAACAATCGTGAAATAGCTCTCTGGTAGGATTTGAAAACACAACATGGGTACAGGAAGGAACCCATCTTTCAGAATCATTTGTTTAACTGATGCAAAAAAAAGTTTATATCATTTATAATTGATACAAATAATTAAATTAAATAATGTTAAACCAACTACTTTTTGTAGTGCCATTGGGTTACAATGTTCTAGAACAACTTCTTTTTATAGCTTATTTCATCACCATTTTAAAACACTCCAATTTATAAGCTCTCTTTTAAATTGGAAATTTCAAATTTTACTTTTCTGATATTTGTTGACTAGTTTGAGTAATGTTGGGTTAACTTAAAAGATAAAACGGGCAAAACAAATGAAATCGTTATCCATAAATATGTGAAAAAACTAATGAAAACATAACAAGTTAAACAATGATTGAATGATCAAATTTTAGTAAATTTTGAATAGCATGACGTATTCAAACTGTGTGTGTTGACTTTTATGAAACAAATCTAATAAATTAATTTAGCAGACCTGATGATTTAAATGTACCAAAATATTTACTCCAAGTTAATAAAATTTACCTGATCTGTTTTATTCTCTCTATTTGGTGTGGTTGCTATATACTTGCTACAACAAGTGCTGAGGAATTGAGCCACGCACAACGATATCCCCGACCAAGCCAAGCGAGGCACAAGATCCCACATTGCAAAGTTTCTTATTAAGCCACAATACAGAGTTTCAAGTTAAATAATTTTAAATATCTCAGTCGTCGAAAAAAGTTATATGTTTAGATCCGTAAATAGAACTGGCTCAATTCATAATCATTTAGTTTTAAAATTTTGACGAGTAAACAATTTTGTAAACAAAAAGAATTTTGTGCTAATTAACAAAATAGGTTAGCACTAGGCTAAACAATCATTACAAACATGATAATGTCATTGTTGGGGGTTAGAGTTACGTGTAAGTAACTTAAAATGAAATAACATATTTGGTAGAGATATAGACAGCTAGCATAGTTGTTATTATGGATATTGTTTGATATGTATTGCTTTGTGGTTGTGAATTTGTCTTTAATTTCAAATTGCCGCATATCACTTTCGAACCATTGTGTGGCAATATCTCAACTCAAGTTCCGAACCCTCGTGACGATTTCCATTTAAAAATAAAAACGATCGAGGTATGAATAATCAATCTGTGCATAATTGATTCCAGAATATAATAAAGAGTATAGAAAACTAGAAAATGGAAAACTTTATTAAAACGGAAAATTATATAAATCACGAAAGTTGTTTATCTTATCCAGGACCGTGTAGTGTGTAGCTCGTGTGGACCAAAACCGGGGCCTGATGTATGTGTGTCCTAAAGCCTAATTATGCTGACTAGTCCTGAGTGTCAAAACATCAATCCTCAAAGTTCGAATATGCATATCTTATATTTTGGGTGGTACGAAATGAATTTATACGTGTATAATAGATCTAATATTATTTCCCCCGCGATATTTAATGTTGATTTTCTGTGTTCGTGAATCGTGGTAGTTGAAAGTGCCTTCTTAAATAGAGAAGAAAACTGGGGCAACACCTGTGATAATTAGGATTAGTCATTCTATCCGTTAAATTTATTTCGATTATCGATTCGATCTAATTAGCAAAATATGGATATTTATAAATTTTCAGAACAAAAAAAACTAAAAGTTTATATCCTTTAAAACTGAAATAAATCATAAATATTAAAGAAATCATAGTAGGATATCCACTCCGCTCCGTTTTTATACAAATGGAACTATATCTACAGTTAAATAAGAGTTGTAAAAGTATAATCTTATATAATTAATATTTTAGCATATAAATTTTAATAATTTCATTTTAAAATTATTCAGAAAATATTAAACTAAGAAATATATATATATATATATTATAAAACCTAAAGTTTTCTATAAAAAAATAAATTCATAATCTATGAAACGTATAGTTTCACTAATTTTCACTTTTGGTTTTAGATGATGTAAATGATAGTTTTGAAAATAATTTTGTATGATGTTTTTAGATTTACAAAATGAACGAGATATTTGTAAGTATTCATAAATACACAAATATCATATTTCAGCTATCTGTATTTTTTTCGAAATATAATAAATAAAACATTAGATATTCATCTATAAACTACGAAACAAATCATAAATACTTAAATTTACTATAATATTCGCTTTGTGTGCAACAGGTTTTTTCAGTCTAACAAAGAAAAAGAATATGATTATAAATTATAGAAATTAGAAAGTATATGTAACTTGAATAATTTTTCACTTAAACTAAGGATTTGATGGATGATAGGGAGAAAATATTATACTGACGAGTAACTTTTTCTTGTAGAGCATTTGTTGTTATTATTCATTCATTTATATTTTATAATGTAAGATACTTAAATAATTTTTATTTTTTTTTAGGTTCAAAATTTTAATGAAATTTTAAAATATTATATATTTTAACTTTTCTAAAACTACAGTTTTTCACAATTAATTATGAGGTATAACCTATTATTAAATATATTTTTTGTAAAATGTTTTAAACTTATGTGTTAAATTTATTTTATTTAATATTAATTGTCGTTCTAAAATTTTAAATTTATTTTATTTTAATTGTCATTTTATATTTTCAATGTGTTTTATTTTTGTTTCTGATTTTATTTTTGTTCTCTTAGCTTATTAATTAAGACAATTAAATAAAATAATGTAGTAATAAGAACTAAAGCAATAAATTTAATATTTTGTTTGAAAAATCTTATAGTGGCATATAAAACGAAAATGAGTGATATATATCTAGAAATTTTTTGTCCTATTTGGTCGAACAAATTCATTTACATTTCATAAACTAGATGAAGAACTTTAAAAGGGTTTACCAATACAGAAAGCAGAGAGAAAAGTGTAACTTCATGACAGCTATGGACCAAAATATTAGGCAGATTATTTAATTTTATAATTAGGATAATGTTTTCAAAGCTTAGAAGACGTAGTGCAATTAGTGTGGCTGTCAGTAGTGATGATTTCACAGACATAAAATTAAGAAGGTTTGTAGAATTTTACAAATAGGTTAATTATGAGGTTATTTTATGTTAAAAATAAAACAAGGGAGAACCTATATAAATCTGAGTAGAAAAAATATTTTAGTTGTAGGTAGAGGTGGACCAAAAAAATCAAACCAAAGCAAATTGAGCCAACCGAACCCAAATTGAATAAAGCCAAACATTTTTTTTTATATCTTTTTATGAATGAAGTATAGGTTTTAACCTTTTGGTCAATGTTTTGAAAACTAGACCGACCACCAATTCGATATAGCTATTGATTGACTGAATGGACTGGTACAACGGGTCAAACCAGAATTTCTATTTTGAGAAAAAAATACACTAAGAATATTAATGAAATAAATACACTAAGAATATTAATATTTAAGATAGTTAATACTTTAACTTAAACAATCAAATATAATTTTATATATTGTACTTCAAGTGAATAGAAGAAACAAAATTAACAATAAAATTAAAAATAACTATTCTACACTATCAATAAAGCAAAAAAAAAAAACATTACTGGTGATAGTTATGATATGTTTAAAGATGATAACTCAAAATTATTAGATTACTTCTTCAGAATTTTTATTGTGATATTTATTTAACATTTAAATTTAATAAATTAATTTTTAAATACCTAATGTATTTATGCAATTTTATATTTTGATGTGTAACATATGTATTTTCTCAAGCAAGTGTTGATGGCCTAATAGTCGTACACATATCTTATGTATTAAAACATAAGTTACAATCTTGATTCATTGTGATATTTAAAAAAATGCACTTTCACTATAAATCAATTATCATTCATTTATTTCTAATAATATGGCTTAATAATATTTCATTGTATAGTTCAAAATACTGAACCAATTTAAATAATTCAACCAATGTATATATAATGGTTGTATAAACATCTTATCTATTAAAATAGAAATCATGACTTCTTTCATATTTGATTTTTTTTTTTTAATTTGGAACATCTTTTGAACTACTTTAATTATAATATATTTTGATATCTTTTCATTTTAAATATAAATATCTATATTTTTTCAAAAAAATATCTAATCTGTTTAAAAAGTTCTGAGTAAATATTTTAATAATTTATAATTAGTTTTAAAATATTATTATACATTAATATATTTTATAAAATGTAGAAAAACGTTTTAACTACATATGATAAATTATTTTAAATTATTAAATATATTTTTTTCAGAAATATTTATGCCAAAATATATGTTGGTAACATGGGTTAACATTCGCAAACTACATAATACATGTATAAAAATCAACATGTATTTCATTAAAGCTAATAATATAAATTATTTGTAACTATTTAAATCATGATATCTTTTCATTTAATATATATATATATATATATGTGTATACAATTCTAACAAATCTGTTGAAAAATATTTTAACAATATCTTAATTTTCAGGAAGTTTATGTAAATATTTTAACTAATTTGGTAATTAGGAATGAACATTATTATGCATTAATATATATATATTCAATTATCATTTATAAAGTGAAGCATAAAAATTATATTTTGTTTTTTATCTATTTTATAATAATAATAATTCATGTTAAATATTAAATTGATAAATTTATAATTGTATTTTTATAAATATAAAATATTTATGCTAAAAATATGATACGGTGACATAACGACTTAACATTCACAAACTATATGGTACATGTACAAAATTGCCATATCTTACACTTTTGTATATAGAAAGAATATATATTTTTTAAATGACTAAACATGAAAAATATTACTAAAAAAGAAATACAAATTTGAAGGTTTGTGGGTCAGAATTGAATATAAATTTGATACTACAAAATAATTTTCAAATATGTTGTTTCATGCATATATTAATTTTTTAATAACTAAATCAAAATACATTAATATAAATATAATAAAAAGCGACAAATACATGTGATGGTTGTAAACTATTGATTAATTACACCATGTAATCTTTAAAATTATTATATTTGAAATAGATATATCAGCGTTTAAATATATAGTTAACGTCAAAATTGTATACCACTAAATAACTGAAATAAATATATATATTTATAAAACTAAAAAAATATATGCGCGGTTGCATGGATCAAGATCTAGTATATTTCAAGTTCAAATTCCATTGATTAGAAAACGCTATTTTAAAAATCAAATTTCTAAAATTAACTCTGTATTAAGAAAAAATATGAATCTAAAGTTTTAAATTCTATGTTTTTTCATAGGATTTAGTTTCTTTCTTTTTGCTCATTTAATTCTTACCCAACTATGTTCTATAGATGGCTCTATTTCATAACAATTTACAATTTTGATTTGACAACTTACATGATCTTATGCAGAAACAATAATCATAATGTAAATAGATATTTTTTTTTTGTAACAGAATAGATAGTTATTGTTGACAAAGAATAAAAACAACAAACGTATCATTCTTAAATGATTAAGAAAGGCACTACAGAGTGCTTTGAGAATTGTGGCAAATTCAGCACCATAGATTATAAACCATTATGAAACCACTAATCTTTTAAAATTACATCTCAGCGGTAAGCGACGTTCCTCCATCATTAAATAACCAACCAAAATCAACTTCTCTATTCTTTTCTCTTTCTATTTTACACTCTTTCTTAAAAAAAGCTACATTTATTCTTTTGATTATTTAACAAATAGAATAATCTTTTTAAACAGTTTATTGTATTACAGATTTTTCACTCTCATCAATTTTCTTTCTTCTCTATTCTCTTGTTTCAAAATTTGATTTCATATGACTTTGTTTCTCTATGTTTCTCACTTCCCTTATCGCCTTGTTCATGGCCTATGTCGCCGGAGGTACGTTGAGTTCCGGCTTTGCTCGAGAAGAGTTATAGCTTTGTCACGGTTTTGATGGCGTTTAATCTGCAAATAGGTTTCCGGTTTTATGGTTCTCGGAAACGGCATTTGGAGAGGCGTCAGTGGTTACAACTTGTCATTTGTCTTCAACTGCCCTCAGTGACACCAAATAGCGATGCAACATATCCATGTGCCGTGGAAATCTCTTGATTTTTATGGTAATGTTACTAGTTTCTTAATTTACAAGTCAATAGAACTCGATTTGATTCAAGAGTTGCTGCCTACTTGTTCCCGGCTTGTTGCATCCTGTCCATTGGTGGTTGTGGTCTGTTTGATCAGGTCTGTCAGTGTGGGGTTTTGGCGGTAGAGCTGAGTTTGTAAAGTATGGGTTGGATGCTATTTTCTGGTAAGTGTCTTGAGCCTACTCTACTCTATTTGTGTATGGAGTTTAATCAAAAGTATAGATTACGTACAAGTTTTGACAAATCCATTCAAAATAAGTTACTCCAGAGATAACATGAGAAGACTCTAACATCCAAGCAAACAAGGAAGATCTCTCTTTCTCGTGATACTCGTCGAAAATTGAGGATATTAATCAATGCTCAAGGATTTAAAATTTGGTCTAATGGAACATACCGGATATATATAGATCGAGCGAAACAACTCAATTTTATAAAAATTTGGTTACCTTCCACGGTCCATGTTCATCACATTCCATCCTTATTAACAAGCAAGCAATCTCAACTTCTGTTCTCACTTTTATGTTCTTATAATCACAATGTTATTAGTTCTCAAGTGTCTTAAGTTCTTCCAGTTTCTTCCTCCATCGCTCCTCCTCTGTCTCTTGCAAATATAACATCAACAGTTTCTCTCTGTATTCTTCCTTCATCTTCTCTGTTCTCAATATCACTTTTTGAAATTATTTGCTTTTCTCACTTTTTGAATTTTTTGCTTCTCTCTTCGATTTATTTGCTTGTTATTCTCAAACATGCTTGACTCAGTTTCCTTTATTCTCACCATACTCTCTAAGTTGATGAAACCATGTACACCGGTTAAGAGATATGTCCATGGTTCCGAGCAAAAAAAATCATCCTAGTAAAGATAGTATGAATTAAAACGTAAATCTATATATAATAGTAAACTTAAACTGAAAGTGACATCAGCATTTTTTAATAGAAAAAAAAATTCAACCCAACGGTCATAGTTAACTTGATTTTAAGATCTAATGAACCAAAAAAAACCTTTTTATATGATTGATGATGTCATCAAATATTTACAATTCTTCATTGAAAAGACATATATTTCATTTTAATAGCCACAATCATATTTATCATACATTTTCATAAGTTTAAATATTAATATTGACTTTTTAGAAGATAATATTTATATGTATCGTGACCGAAGAGGTATGAACGTATCGTGATTCAAGAGGTACGAACATGTCGTGACCCAAGAGGTACGAATGTGTCGTAACCCAAGAGGTAAAAATGTTTCATGAACCAAGAGGTACGAACGTGTCGTGACCCAAGAGGTGCGAACGTATCGAAACCGAAATGGTGCGAACGTGGCAGGACCGAAAGGGTGCGAATGTATCGGGACCGAAAGAGTGCGAACGTGTCGGTACCGAAAGGGTGCGAACGTGTCGGGACCAAAATGGTGCGAACGTGTCGGGACCGAAAGGGTGCGAACGTATCGGGACCGAAAGGGTGCGAACGTATCGGGACCGAAAGGGTGCGAACGGTTCGGGATTGAAAGGGTGCGAACGGTTCGGGACCAAAATGGTGCAAACGGTTCGGGATCGAAAGGGTGCGAACGGTTCAGGACCGAAAGGTGCGAACGGTTCAGGACCGAAAGGTGCGAACGGTTCGGGACCGAAAGGGTGCGAACGGTTCGGGACCGAAAGGGTGCGAACGGTTCGGCACCGAAAGGGTTCGAACGGTTCGGCACCGAAAGGGTGCGAACGGTTCGGCACCGAAAGGGTGCGAACGGTTTGGCACCGAAAGGGTGCGAACGGTTCGGCACCGAAAGGGTGCGAACGGTTCGGCACCGAAAGGGTGCGAACGGTTCGGCACCGAAAGGGTGCGAACGGTTTGGCACCGAAAGGGTGCGAGTGGTTCAGGATCGAAAAGGTGTGAATGTAACGTCACCGAAAGGGTGCAAATGGAACGTCACCGAAAGGGTGCGAATGTAACATCACCAAAATGGTGAAAATTTAACGTGATCAAAAATGTATGAATATAACATCACCGAAAGGGTGCGAACATAATGTTACCAAAAGTGAACGAACATAATATCATTGATATTTATGGATGCAAGTCATTAGAGTTAAGGCCGAGCCATCATGAGTGGTAAACATATTGTTCATGGTCGGTTGCTATGGACTATGATCCATGATATGGATCGATGGCTCAAAAAGAAGTGTATATGAAACAGCCTTAATATTGTACCTTGTAATAAGTATAAAAATATATACATTCATATGTATGGTAATGAAAGCACATAGACACTAATATCAATTTTTTTTTTTTTGAAAAATGGAAAGGCATGACTCCTGATGATAAATACTACACACCTATAGAAATGAATATACAATCCAAGGTGTATTGTGTTAAACAAATTATGGAACTACTTTATAAAGTTTGTATGCCAAATTTAAATGCAAACCATTTTTAAAATTAAATATAAAAATAATCAGAGAAGGTTAATTATTTATTTGTTTCCTTAAAAGACACTTTTAAGGGTATTTAACAAATCATAAAATATATTTTTCAAAAATACTCCACATTTCATTTTATTTGGCATTCACAACCTTTCACATTAATTGAGATTTTTATTAAGATACACAACTTTTTATTTTATTTGGCCTCACAATCTTTAGAATTAATTGAGATTTTTGTTAAGATACAGAGCCTTTCATTTTATTTATTAAGAAACACAACTTTTCATTTTATTTTTTTAAAGAGGCGCAACTTTCCATTTTATTTTGCCTTTACAATATTTCACATTAATTGACATTTTTATTAAGATACACAACTTTAGAATTAATTGGTATTTTGATGACACACAACCTTTCATTTTATTTATAAAGAGACACATCTTTTTATTTTATTTTATTAAGAGACACAACCTTTCATTTTATTTATTAAGAGAAACAACTTTCATTTTATTTTACATTTACATTTCACATTAATTGATATTTTTATTAAGAGTCACAACCTTTCATCTTGATTGACATTCACTTTCATCTTGGTTGACACTCACAACTTTTAAAATTAATTGGGATTTTTTATCAAGGTACACAAATTTTATTTTATTTGACATTCACAACCTTTAGAATTAGTTGTGATTTTTATTAAGAGACAACCTCTCATTTTATTTATTAAGAGACGCAATCTTTCAGTTATTTCTTTAAAGAGACACAACTTTTCATTTTATTTTGAATTTCAACCTTTCACACTAATAGAAATTTTTATTAAGAGTCTCAGTTTTTTTTATTTGGCATTCACAGACTTTTAAATTAATCAAGATTGTTATAATTAGTAGATTTTTATTATGAGAAGACACAACTCTTATAACTATTTTAAATATTTTTAAATTATTTTTTCTGAGACACAATTGTTTTTATAATGAAAAGATGCAACTTTTAAACTAATATATTTCATTTTTAATAAAGAGATATAACCTTTCAAAAATTGTTATTATGAGAAGACACAATTCTTACAACCTCTTTTAAATACTTTTAAACTATTTTTTTATGAGACACAAACTTTTTTTATAATGAAAAGATAGAATTTTTAAAATAATAGAAATTATTTTATAAAAAGACACAATTCTATTTATAATAAAAAGATGCAACTTTTAAACAAATATATTTCAGTTCTTATGAAAAGATACACAACCTTTAAAACTAATATATTTCAGTTCTTTAAATAGACACAAATTTTCTTTTTATTTTGTATTTTCAACCTTTCACACTAATAGACATTTTTATTAAAAGTCTCAATTTTCTTTATATTCGGCATTCACAGCCTTTGAAATTAATCAAGATTGTTATAATTAGTAGATTTTTATTATGAGAAGACACAACTCTTATAACTACTTTAAGTATTTTTAAATTATTTTTTGTGAGACACAATTGTTTTTATAATGAAAAGATGCAACTTTGAAACTAATATGTTTCAGTTCTTATGAAAAGATACAACCTTTCAACAATTGTTTTGTTTTTCATCTAATGGTCCAAATAAAAATTTTATGCAACTTTAAAAATGATAGATTTTTTTTAAATACACAATTATTTTTATAATGAAAAGATGCAATGTTTAAACTAATATATTTAAGTTTTTTTATGAAAAGATACAACCTTTCAACAATTGTTATTTTGAGAAGACACAATTCTTATACCCTCTTTTAAATACTTTTAAACTATTTTATCTGAAACATAAACTTTTCTTAATAATGAAAAGATGAAACTTTTAAAATAATAGATAACTTTTTATGAAACTAGACAATTCTATTTATAACAAAAAGATGCAAGTTTTAAACTAATATAATTCGGTTCTTATGAAAAGATACAACATTTCAACAATTTTTTTTATTAAAAATACACAATTATTTTTTATAATGAAAGATGCAACTTTTAAACTAATATATTTCAGTTTATTATGAAAAGATACAATTTTTCAACCATTGTTTTGTTTTTCATGCAATTGTCCTAAGAAATGTTTTTTAGACATACGATATTTATGGCATTAACATATTTTTTTTTCAAACAACACATCTTTTACATGAAAGAGTCATACTTTTTCATATTTGAAGGATTACAATCTTTGGTTATAATTGTTTTTTTTTTCTTCTATTGGTCTTAATATTTTTTTTATACTTAAATTAAAATTGCTATGAGCAGTTATTTTTTTTCAAACAACACATCTCTTTAATTTGAAGAGTCATATTTTTCCCTAATTCTTGATTTTTAAAATTTTTTTTGAAGAGTTTCAGTCTCGTGGTTGTAATTATTATGGTTCTATCTAATGGTCCTGAAAATGTATTTGGTTGAACTTTTTTTTCCTTGCAACTCTTGAAAATATTCATTTTAAAACAAAACACAACTCTTGATAATCTATCAATGTACCTTTTCAAATTACTATAAATAGAATGTTTTACAGATGCGATTTTTTAAGAAAATTTATGTGTTTTTTTTCTAATATAGGTATGATTCTTAGTACTCTTGAATATAATGTTTGATTCATTATATAGTTTTAAACGATCTTTAAAAATTTAATGTGGTGTCTGCAAAAATAATTTAATACGTTTAGTTTCAGCGAAACTAAACTATCATATCCAAACCAATCTGGCTGTAAGAAAACAACCTATTTTTTTATAATCTCTTATTCTTCTTCTGATAAAGTCCATTTTTTTTTTGTTTTTCTAATCCAGTTTGTATGGAGGTACTTAGCGTCATAGATTTAAAAATGTCGTTCTTTGCATGTTAATTACAGTGTATTAAAACATATTATATTATTTAATTAAAAGGTTTAAACTGTTCCATCATTTCAACAAATTTAAAAGTTTATCTTCTCATATATAAAAAAGATAAAAGAAAATGACTGCGACTTTAATATTAAAGTTTACTTAATATTGTTATGCTAAACACATAACATTTAAATTTATACATTTTCAAACACATATTATACTTTCACTCTTCTATTATATAAGATTATTTTTTAATTATTGATTCTCGTACAAAATAATTAGTTTATTAAATGATTCAAAATGATTGACTAACAAATATAAATTATATAAAAATTACTTTAAAAAAAAAAACATATTTTCTCCTGCGCGTTTACGCGCGAGATGGTTTCCTAGTTATTATTAATAGTAATTCAACTTGCCATTCTCTTATATCTTTATAAGCAGCCGCGATTATGTCTGCTATTAGCCGTTGACGTTAGTTCGTTTAGCATGTAGAACATGTTCAAAAACGCGGCCTTTGCGGCCGCCGAAACGCTACTTGCAGGCCAAGCGTTGCGATTTGGGTCTATTCGGAATAACAAATCGGCAGTGTAATAAGCAGCCGCGATTATGTAATATGTCTGCTGTTAGCCGTTGACTTTAGTTTCGTTTAGCATGTACATATCATTTATCATGTTCTAAAATTAATCTTAATTAATATACATGTGCTAACTATGAGATATATCTTTCTGAAACCGGCCCAGCCCTATACGTTAATTAATAGACTGCTACCAACACAAATATGAACCACCTACCCAGTTTAAATATATCCTTTAAAGCCCAGCAGCAAGCACTTCTTGTTAAACGAATCATATTCAAATATGATTTAAATGGACTTAACTTGTATCCAGAACATGGTGGACATTTGATTATTGGGTTCATCTCTTATTAGATATTCAAATTTTCAAAATTTTGGGTCTACAGAAAGAAGTTCCATTCAAATCAAATTTTATATCAGTAGGTTTTAAACAGTTTTGTTAAAGTTATGTGTTCAGTTTGATTTGGTAATAAGAAACAGATTATAGAAAAACGAAAATAATTAATTTTATCTGAATTTATATATTTAAAATAGTTTAAATATACTCCATATGTTTCATAAGAGTATTATTTAGACATTTTTCACATATACTAAAAATTATTAAAATGTATTTATGTTTACATTAATTATATTTATTTAACCAATAATATTTATTAGATCTATGCATTTTACCATTAATATTCAGCTGACAATGAATACAAATTGTATTGAAATTCTAAAACGAGTTGAAAATAAATATGAATTGTGATAAAATTATAAAATGATATTTTTATATAACAATAAAAATACTAAAATGATTCTTAGTAAACAGATGGAATATTTAATATAAGAAATTAACTTTTAGTCAATAATCTTGATTAGTTCGGTTTATTTCATGAAATTTAAATCACTTTCTTTATTCATTCAAATATTTATATTTATTTGATTTTTTGTTTGAAGTTGATAATTTTTTTAGACAAGAATTTATCTTGTCATACTCTGAAAAGTTGATTTAATAATAAAATAAATACAAATGAATTACTAAACATAATTAAACTTTTAATATTTTTTAAAGTTGAACTAAATTCGTAGATACTATTATTTACAAACCAAGGTATGGAATAACTCTAACAAAAACCAAACAATAATTTACACTGAAAATATATAGAATATTAGAACCATTTCAGTCTGAGTGTGAAATCTTTGGATTCACCTAGTTACAATGACAATTTTCTCGGTCAAAGAATCATTGATCGATGTTGATTTAAGAGTGATAATTATACTTTAACATAGGATATGATATTTAATGAATGAAGTTGATCTTATCTCTATAGAATATTCTATTGGACTTTTGAATTATGGTTGATTGAGATAGTAATTATTAAATCGTGATTGTTTATTTAACCTCTGAAGAAAGGACGATTATGCCTAGCTAGACTGCTTTTTTGACTCGTAAAACTTCAACTAATAACCACTTTGTGTGAATTGTTAAACGTTATAAATGCTACAAAATACTAGATTACGAAAACACAACTAATTTAGCTTATGAAGCTATACGGTGCTGTGGTAAAACTAGCCCGGTGGATTGGTTTTGATATTGTTTATATAAATGAACCGGTTTAGTGATTGCTGAGCATGTGGCCAAGACATAATTTGAGAGTAAATACAAAAACTGAATATACATATATAATTGTTACAAAATCTTTTAGAATCCAAATAGAAGACGATAATTTGTAACCACGAAATGGGTTAATGATACAAAGTCAAACATGAATACCACATGGCCGACACACACACACATTTTTATAGCACCACTTCCTTTGTGTGCCTTTCTTTTTCCCTCTTTGTGTACTACCAAATCCATATATTCTACTTTTACACCTTTCGTGAATAAAAATACAAATTAGTGATCTTGTCAAAAATATCGTGTGTCCCTACATGAACATGGATGCTTTATTAGAATCTAACGTCGGAGAACATGTTGTTGGTACTGGGTCGAGACTCGGGTTAGGCTGCTAGTCTCGAGCCCGAACTGCATTGAAACCCATCCGTTTCGTAAGGGATCACGATCCAGTCCATTAGAGTCTGATGTGAACACTATAGCTATAAAGAAGTAGAGAACTAACAACAACGTTTCGTGTTTCTAAGAGCATCCGCAACGGAAGTCATTAAGAAGAAGTTCTTAAAAAATATAATTAATTAATCAGTAAATCCGATAAAAAGTTAAGAATTCAATCTTTAAAATCTTTAAATAAAATTTTTTTCTTAACGAATCCTTACACTATTTACAGGCCTCCACAACACGTGGCTGTCTGCGATTAGTTGATATTTTTATTTTTTGAATCTGAAAAAACAAAATAATAATAATTAAAAAATCAAAAAAAAAATTTAAAAAACTCTGACGGAGTAACACAGTTGGAGATGCTCTAAGAACCGCAAAATTTGAGAGAATTGAAAAATGATATTCTTTCATAAGTTTTTTTTTCTTAACAATTTTTTTTTTTCATAAGATTTTTCACCCAATAAACTACAAAATAACAATTATTAATATATCAAGAAGAAACATTTTCAGTACCCAATTCTCACATTTCAAACGCAAAATTTCAATGCATTGACACTAGTATGATATATTCACACATTATTTTTTTCGTTCAGTCTGACAAGATGTTTTCAATGACACCAAAAAGTTGTTTATTAAAATACATATCAGTGAATATATATATTTTGGAGCATTAGTCAACGTAATATAATTGAATCATGTACCAATACACAAATATACATACTTTAGTGAAATGTGCGTGAAACGTTTTTTAAATTTCCATATTAAAAATCTTTTATTATATCATGTGATTGATGATTAGAAGGAAAATTAGATTGGAATTTGTTCACTTTTTTTTTTTACAAAAAATCACAGTCCTTTGCACCAAAATCTCATGACTTGGTGGACTGTTTGAAGATCACACGTGGCTTTGTAATGGGCTTAAAGTCAGGCCCATTATACGAATGAAATGACCGGGGTAGTAGCGTCATTACGTAGCTACCATGTTGGTATATCAAGAAAATGCTTCTGGGGCCAGATCTGCGCTTTGTCGCGATGTCATTATCACCAAGATATGCGATAGCGACTTTCGTACAAATTTCTATTTTCAGAGGGTAAAATTTTCCTTTTTTTTTTAGATAACTATAGTTTATTACACAAAATAATATATATATATATATATATATATTCAATTGTCATGAAAAACATATATTTGATCTGTAAAGACAGTAACTGATAAATTAATTTCATACAAACTTAAGGCATTGTAATAGGTTTGACTTAAAATGTTTGGAGATGTTTTTATAGTTTGATTTTTGTAAGTTTTAAATTTTATGATAAACCAATAACATTATGGCAAGAACGCAATTAACTAATAGTTGTACAATATATATTTCCCCAATAAATGACAATTTTTTCATCATGCTTAACTAAAAACTAGTATAAAAGCTAATTAAATTGGTAGAGACAGTGAAATTAAGTTACTCTAATAAGACAAGTCGAGTGTCGCAATAATTAATTACATTCACGATAATTTTTTGAGGGAGATACTGCTTTTGTTGGATCAAATCATGAGCCATTAAGAAAAAAAAGTCCAAAACTTTTCTTCTTCAAAGTTGGACTCAAGTTATAGAGAGATAGAAAAAGCACAAAGTAGCTACAGAGTGAGAGAGAGATAAGAAAATTGAAAAAAGAGGTTTAACTGATATAGACGCAGAGAGAGAGAGAAACGTATCTGCCGAAAATCTATAAAATTCGATTCATTTTTTTACTTTTAAAAGCAACAAATCTCTCACCAAAGAAAAAAAAAAACTATATACACAAAAAAAAAAGATAAGAAGAAAGAGGAAAGAAGAAGAAGAGAAGAGCTCGAAATGGAAATAGCTTTGAATATGTTCATGAGAAAAATATTTAGGGTTTAATAATGCAATGTTCAATCCTTTCACAACTCATCACAGGTAACCAAAATCAATTATTTGTTTTTAAAAAAAAATTCAGAAACTTTCTGGTCTTTCTCCTCCATCCATGTGCGATTCTCGAAAATTTCGGCTTTATTTTTATTTTTTTTTTAATTTTGTGTGCTTCGTTGTTCTTCTGCTGTTTTGTGTGTTCTTTCTTTAGTCAAAGCTTTTTTTTTTTTTTTTCTTGTATGGATTTTAAGACAGTGAACATAGCTGTGAACTTGTTTCCGAGAAGAAACATCAACTAAACATTTCACGCCTGTAAAGAACCTTATGATTAGTGTCTTGTTTAATCATTTCTCTGACATTTTTAATTAAGTGAATAACCCCCCATTTCTTTAATTTATTTTTAACTAATTCCCTTCTCTGTAGAAAAACCTTCGGAAACTGAGCAAAGTCCCTTCTTTTGAGACACCCATGCGTTTGAGAAAAAGTTTCTTGAATTTCCAAAAAAACAGTCTTTTTGGTCTTGTTTTGTTAATTATATTGCTAATCACGCAAAACAATGTTCATGGTAAGCTCTAATCATACCACTAGGCATGCCTTGTTATGTTTATATGAATGCATAACTCACTCACTACCATTCATTTGTTTTTTGTAGCTCAGATATGAACTGGGCACTCAACAACAACCATCATCCTGAAGAAAAGGAGCCAATAACTACTCAAAGCAACGATTTTTACCATCTGGGAGCTATAGATTTACCAGAAAAGCCCAAGAAAATCGATTTTTGGCGGTCTGGGTTAATGGGTTTCGCCAAGATGCAGCAGCAGCAGCTTCAGCATTCAGTGGCGGTGAAGATGAACAACAGTCACAACGACCAAGTGGGTGGTGGTAATAAAAAGGGGTCAACTTTCATACAGAAACACCGGGCGTTGTTGAAAAAGGGTTTGATTCTGTGGACCATCTTTGTTGGGTTTATAAGCAGAGGGATTTATCAGTGGATGGATAATACTAACAAGATTAGAAGAGAAGAGGTTTTGGTTAGTATGTGTGATCAGAGAGCCAGGATGTTGCAGGATCAGTTTAGTGTTAGTGTTAATCATGTTCATGCTTTGGCTATTCTTGTCTCTACCTTTCATTACCACAAGAATCCATCTGCAATAGATCAGGTTAGTGTTTTGTCTTATTAAAAAGTCAAAAACTCTCAGATTTGGTAATCTTTGATTTATAATTCATTAGTTGACTTTTGAAAAATTCTCATTTTGGCAGGGGACATTTGCGGAATACACAGCAAGAACAGCATTTGAGAGACCCTTGCTAAGTGGAGTGGCTTATGCTGAAAAAGTTGTGAATGATGAGAGGGAGATGTTTGAGAGTGAGCATAATTGGGTTATAAAGACAATGGACACAGGAGAGCCTTCACCGGTTAGGGATGAGTATGCTCCTGTCATATTCTCTCAAGATAGTGTCTCTTACCTTGAGTCACTTGATATGATGTCTGGCGAGGTAAATATTGCAGATACTTTCTGGTTCTGTACTGTACAGGTTCTGAAAACTTTTCTTTGCAGGAGGATCGTGAGAACATTTTGAGAGCTAGAGAAACAGGAAAAGCTGTCTTGACAAGTCCTTTTAGGCTGTTGGCTTCTCACCATCTAGGAGTTGTGTTGACTTTCCCTGTCTACACAGCTTCTCTTCCTAAAAACCCTACTGTCCAGGAGCGTATAGCAGCCACTGCAGGGTACCTTGGTGGGGCGTTTGATGTGGAGTCTCTTGTTGAGAATTTACTTGGTCAGCTTGCTGGTAACCAAGCAATAGTAGTGCATGTATATGATATCACCAATGCATCAGATCCACTTGTTATGTATGGCAATCAAGATGAAGAAGGCGACACATCTCTCTATCATGAAAGCAAGCTTGATTTTGGAGACCCTTTCAGGAAACATAAGATGATTTGCAGGTAAGATCTTTAATCTAAAAAAAGACTTGTTGAGATCTAAGAAATTGACTTCTTGTCTGAAACATTAGGTACCTCCAAAAGGCGCCAATACCGTTGAATGTACTCACAACAGTGCCACTGTTCTTTGCTATTGGTTTCTTGGTTGGTTACATACTGTATGGTGCAGCTGTGCATATAGTTAAAGTTGAAGATGATTTCCATGAAATGCAAGAGCTCAAGGTCCGAGCAGAAGCTGCTGATGTGGCTAAATCACAGTTTCTTGCCACTGTCTCTCACGAGATCAGGACACCTATGAATGGCATTCTCGGCATGCTTGCTATGCTTCTTGATACAGAACTTAGTTCTACTCAGAGAGATTACGCTCAAACCGCACAAGTTTGTGGTAAAGCTTTGATTGCATTGATAAATGAGGTTCTTGATCGTGCTAAGATCGAAGCTGGCAAGCTGGAATTGGAATCTGTACCTTTTGATATCCGTTCAATATTAGATGATGTTCTTTCTCTGTTCTCTGAGGAGTCAAGGAACAAAGGCATTGAGGTAAAAGTGTTTTCTCTCCAAATGAATAAAGAAAGTCCTTTTGTTAGTTCTTGCTACTAACTTTCTTGATTTTGAATGTGGCAGCTTGCGGTTTTCGTTTCAGACAAGGTACCAGAGATAGTCAAAGGAGATTCTGGGAGATTCAGACAGATCATCATAAACCTCGTTGGAAACTCGGTTAAAGTTAGTTCCTTTCTTCTTATGTTCTTGTCTAGGCATGCTAGTTCGGTTTTGGGTTAGTTCGGTTCAACACAAATCTTACAGAATTAACCCAAAGTAAAAGTTCGGTTCGGTATTTGGTTACTTTGGTTTTTGAAAATCTTACCAAAGTTTTTGATTCCGGTTATATTTTAGTTTAATTTTGTTAAAATTCCGGATAAGTTTGGTTAGTTTTGGTTTGAATTTGGTTATTGCGATTTGAGTTTTTGGTATAGTTTGGTTATAAAATATACTCATTCCGTTTCAAAATACTTGTCATTCTAGGCTTAATTTTTTGTTATAAATTAAGTGTCGTTTTAGAGTTTCGAGACAAAATTTACTTTTTTATTGGTTGAAAAGTGGTTAGTTGTAAAGTTAATTGTGTTTTTATCTTGAAAATATGTAAAATTAAATGTTTCCTTAATCTGTGTGCAAAAAATCTAGAATGACAACTAAATTGAAACGGATGGAGTACATATTAAGAAAATCGAAGTAACCGATTCCCGAACTTTTAGAAAACCTACTGAATCAAACCGAACTCCTAACCAAATTAACCAAAATTCCTGGTCGGTTTGGTTCAAAATCCCAGCCTTATTCTTGTCCCCCGTTTGTTGTTTTGATCTAAGATGAGGTCTTTTTTTACAGTTCACAGAGAAAGGACATATCTTTGTCAAAGTCCATCTTGCAGAACAATCAAAAGAAGGAGCTGAATCCAAACCCGCACTGAACGGAGGAGCGTCTGAAGATATAACCGCTGTTTCCAAACCCTCAAGTTACAACACGTTGAGCGGTTACGAAGCAGCAGATGGTCGAAACAGCTGGGACTCATTCAAACACTTAGTCTCCGAGGAGGAGTTTTCATCAGAGTTCGACACGTCAAGTAACGTCAGGCTCATGGTTTCCATCGAAGACACAGGTATTGGGATCCCATTAGCTGCACAAGGACGTGTCTTCATGCCGTTTATGCAAGCGGATAGCTCCACTTCGAGAACCTATGGAGGCACTGGGATTGGTTTGAGTATAAGCAAGTGTCTTGTCGAGCTTATGCGTGGTCAGATAAGTTTTGTGAGCCGTCCTCACGTTGGTAGCACGTTCTGGTTCACTGCTGTGTTTGAGAGATGTGATAAGTGCAGTGTGAGTAATCATCTGAAGAAGCCTGCGGTTGAGAATTTGCCTTCTACTTTTAGAGGGATGAGAGCTATTGTTGTTGATGCTAAGCCTGTTAGAGCTGCTGTGACTAGATACCATATGAAAAGACTTGGTATCAATGTAGATGTCATGACAAGTCTCAGAACCGCTGTTTCTAGTGTTGCTGCTGCGTCTGGATTCTCTGGAAGAAACGGTTCTACTCTCTCATCAGGGTAAAAATTCAATCTCTTCTTTCATTTGTGCTTTTTTTTCTTTCTAAAATACTAGGAGGTTTGGAGCCGAAGTCCGTAATTAATTTTTGACCAAAATTCCGGTTTTCGGTTTGGAAATGGTCTTGAGTTCGGTTTAGTTTGGTAGGGTTTTGAAAAATGGTTCGGATTTTGGTTCAGTTTACCCAAAATAACTGAAATAACCAAATTTTAAAAGAAAGTTATACCGAATTCTAACCAAAAAAATTAAAAAATCCATTATTTCGGAAATAAAATTGAAAACCGAAATTACCCGATAACCAAATCAAATCGAAATGAAATTCGGTTAATTTCAGAATTGTTTTTCAAAATTTTGGTTAACCGAAAATCCGCTTCTGTTCGGCTTCGGAAACCGAAATCGCAGGGTAACCCGTAAACTCCAAAGCCCGAAACCACAACATGTAATATTAGTTTTGCCCCAGCGGTCTCTTGAACTAGGGACTTCTGACACAATGGCCATGATCTTTTCTAGTTGAGCTAATGGCCTCTGGCTTCATTTGTGTTGTTTCCATTTAAAGCTTAAATCTTTTTCTGCAGAACAACAAAGCCGCAACTTGATATGATCTTAGTAGAGAAAGATTCATGGATCTCAACTGAAGATATAGACTCAGAGATACGTCAACTAAACACAAGAACCAACGGAAACGTGCATCACAAGACACCAAAACTCGCTCTTTTCGCAACAAACATCACAAACTCAGAGTTCGACAGAGCTAAATCCGCAGGGTTTGCGGATACGGTGATAATGAAACCATTGAGAGCAAGCATGATCGGTGCTTGTTTACAGCAAGTTCTTGAGCTGAGAAAGACGAGACAACATCATCCTGAAGGATCATCACCAGCAACGCTAAAGAGTTTGCTTACAGGGAAGAAGATTCTTGTGGTTGATGATAATATGGTTAACAGAAGAGTAGCTGCAGGAGCTCTGAAGAAGTTTGGAGCAGAAGTGGTGTGTGCAGAGAGTGGTCAAGTTGCTTTGGGTTTGCTTCAGATTCCACATAGTTTCGATGCTTGTTTCATGGACATTCAAATGCCACAGATGGACGGGTAAAGCTTTTTAAAACTCATTAGGTTTGGTTTGGATAAGGTTTTAACTTTGGTTTTGTTATTAGGTTTGAAGCGACTCGTCAGATAAGGATGATGGAGAAGGAAGCTAAAGAGAAGACGAAGCTGGAGTGGCATTTACCGATTCTAGCCATGACAGCTGATGTGATCCACGCAACGTACGAGGAGTGTCTGAAGAGTGGAATGGATGGTTATGTCTCTAAGCCATTTGAAGAAGAGAATCTATACAAGTCTGTTGCCAAATCATTCAAAGCTAACCCAATCTCAGATTCATCATCATGTAGCCAAAGTTGAAGACGAAGAAGGAAGAGATAAAAAAACATGCAACTTGGTTGGTTCGTGTCGTGTGTACATATAGGGTTATCAGAGATTTTGAGAGTTTGGTTTTGACCAGTAATAGTAATGTTTGTGAAACGACGGTTTAGTGTTGATATTAATCCTTAACCGGAGTTCGATTTGTACCGAATCCTTTTGTTTTTATTTATTTTGAAGACCATAATAAATATTGGTTCATTCAATAGTCACTGGGAACTGCAATAGATGATGATGACCGGAGGGTGACAGAACACATGGACAGAGGATTTTCTTACAGGTTTTGCAGAGATGGTCTAGTAGCTTTGAAACAATTATGGTTGCAAGGTGGAAGTGTTTGTAAACAAGTTGAAGAGGTTCTTAGAAAACATGGTAAAGCTGAGTTTTGATTTAGGTGAATCAAGAAAGCATATGAAGACAACATGTTCAAGCGTATTCAGGCTGCAGCTTTGGCTGTGAAGGAAAAGTTGTTAGAACTCTGGTTTAGTGTCTATGGTGTGAACCAAAAATACAACTTTCTTTTAACTTAACCTCTTTTAGAAAGAAATGGAAAGTATTCTGATATACCCCAGTTGGAAAATAACTATTCTAACTACCCTACCATTTTTCTCACTGCCCCACTTTTTTTTTTTTATTCGTAGTAGTTTCTAGTAATTCAAGGTAGTTTGTTTTTTGTTCATAGTAGTTTCTAGTAATTTAAGGTAGTTTCTAGTAATTCAAAGTAATTCAAAGTAGTTTCTAGTAATTCATATTACACATAATACTGATTCATTAAGGGTAATTGATTTTTTAACCATACTTAGACTTTGAGCAAAAAAAAAAAATCAAATTTATGATGGGTTGAAATAGAATGAAGATGGTAGTGAGTGGAGCAATGTAGAATTTAGTCCCTTAGAAATTAAGTTGATTCTTGAAAGTTCATATATGAAACCATTATATAGAGTCTTGATACAACTTAATCCAAACCTTAATGCAAAAAAGAAAAAGAAAAGAAAAACACTGACATTTAAAGTAAATTAGAATACAGTAATTAATAAAATAAAACACCAAAACTAAAACACCCATTATCGTACCCTAATCTTTCTAACCATAATCTCGTATCAGTCTTGTGATAGAGAACATCATTTTCCAATGTCGACACCTCACAGAAAGTTAACTGAAAACGGTGATTAGTACGATGGAGCAGTCTGTGTGTTTGGTTGCTGTTAGAAACCTTCTTTTGGCTACAGAAGTCATGAAGTCAAGGAAGGAAAGGATCAGCGATGTCTAAGATCGTCCTAGGCGTGAAGACTCAAGATTGTGGTTATTTCTCATGTGTTTTCGTCGTGTTCAGATCAGAAGAATTGGAGATTTTTAGTTGGTTGCAGAAAACATTTGTTGTGTTGAATTAATTACCTAACGGAGATGTGATAAGCGGAGTAGCCTAATTAACAATTGATAAGTTGGCCAAATCTGACTCATGAGATTGAGTATGTCTTGAGAAAGTACAAGCTTCTTGAAGGGTCTTTTGGATTTACTAATTGAACTGGTTTTTACGTGGCTCTGTCTTTGGAGTTTGGTTTATAATCATGTGGAGTTATTGATGAGTGATTGTGATTGCAAAAGACAAGGAAGTCATGTGTAGGTACGAGCCTCTGTCGGCTTCATGCATCGATACACGACAATCTGTCCTCCTCATTGTCTTTGCCTCTGGTAGATTTAGAACCATCTACTCACTAAACTCAAGAAAACATCATCCTTTTCTTAAAGATTATTCTACAAACTACATAAAAAAGGTGACAACAGATATGTGCATAATTGTCACGTCATTTCATAGCAAAATGCTTCTAAATCCTTCAAATGAACTTCATTAATTAGGTTCTAGTTCATCAGCTCCTCAAACATATTTGACAACATCTCTAGTTTTCATAGCCAAAATAATGTCCTAACAACATAATTGAACCACTAGTTCGTGTTCCTAAATGATGACCGAACTTATTATCTAAATTGTTTAATTTCGGTTCTTTTAAAATATGATTATTGTTTACTTCAGCTGATAAGTAATTTATATACAATTGTATTCATTTAAATTGTTAATGATATAGTAGAAGAAGTGAAATAAGTGTGGTTGATTCGTCACTGAAAACGTTGCAGACTAGTTGTTCTCACGTACTCTTACCATCCTTTTCTATAACATAAATAAGTGTCCCATTCTACATTTCGTGAAATAAACTTAAGTTGTCAACAAATATATATGATTGGTTCGTATAATACAACGGCGTTACTGTTAGCTACTTGCTCTCAACTACTTTTTTTATCTACTAATACAGTAATGCTCCATATTCGACTTGTACTATATTTAATGTTAAACATAGTTTTTAATGTTGAATATAGGTTTAATTATTTTAATGGCATTCATATTTTGTATCAGTGAAAACAATACAACAAACATTCAATACCATAGTTAGCGAATAGTATTAGATTATCGTGAAACTGGTCAGTGATTATTAATCCATCAAAAAAACATACTCAGCATCAAATGACCCCCAAAAGAAAATTAAAAAGTAAACGGCGTAAGATAACGACCGTTATACAATCCGCCGAATATCAAGATAATGCGTGGCTAAGAGCTTCCGGATTTCACGGCGTCTGTCTTTACAGTTATATTTTTTGTCAGGACCACGAATCGCATTTATCTTGTTGGCTTAATTAGTGAGAAGATAAGACCATTCTAATGACTCATTAATATTTAATCCTCAGATATTTTTTTATTATATTCGTTGAAAGATAAAAAAAAAATAGAACTGCTAAGATTACTCACGAAATCGCGACTCGTGGATAAATAAAATTAATAATTAAATAAAGAAATCGCCGTATCTTAGCCTGTCTTTAACACGTTACGATGATGATTTCTCCTACTAATTTGACCGTGATTAATTATATACCACCGTCACCATATTAAATGCTGTTATAATAGTCAACAGATACATATCACGCATTATACTGTTTCTCACACAAAAGCTAATAGAAGAAAATAATAATATTCTTTTATAGAAGCCATGGAAATAATGTGAAGAAAAATCCAAGATCTATAGACGATATTCAAATTATGTAAGACAATCAACATTATCAGTGGTAACGAATAAGCCCAAAAATTCAATCATAGAGATAGATGCAAGAGAATAATAAACCAAGAAGAAGACCATATCATTTCCCTCATCTTGATCAGTAGATTTTTGTTTCCTTCTTAGCATTAAAAAGTGGTCAGAGAGTTACCAAATGTCATTCACTCAGTCAATCGTTTCTATCTTACATAAATGTAATATTATTGCTCTTAGATATTTTCTGTTTCAGAATATTTCATGTTTTAAAATTTTCATATTTATTAAAAAAATATATAAGGAAATTTAAGATACACAATTATATACTTTGAAATTTATAAAATTTAGCTCAATATACTAGAAGAATAAGGTATTTAGGTATTTGTCTTATTTTGGGGGGAAAAATAGTAATGAGGGAAGAGAGAGAATGGGGAAATAGGGTATAGAGTTAAATATGAGGTTTTGTGTGTGTATGGATTGCAAATACTATTTATAATTTAACATACATTGAAAATATAGAAAACCTAATTTATGAAATAATTTTTTTTTCTAGAACATGATTTGAAATAAAGCGAATATTAAACGTATTTTTCCTTGATTTTATACTGTTTTACCACTTAATTACGCAGCTTGCCAGCTGTAGTCATAACATTTCACCACCTAAATAAAATAAAAAAAAATAGTTAGGAGTGATTATGAATAAGACACTTTCTCTCTCCCACACACAACACTCTCTCGAGTAGTCCCCAGAAACAATTACTTTAATAATTCATCTTTTTTTTTCTCCAGAAGAATAAAATTAATTTATTTTTTTCCGTATCTCCTCGTAAGAAAAAAAAAAAAAAAGAAGGAAATGCTTTTATGATCCCTACTTTAATTCTCCTCTATCTCCGCCGATTCCATCTCTCAATCTATCTCTCTCTCCCTTTCTCTTCTCCTTCTTCAATGTCACCGTAAAACCCTAGAATTCTCGATTCACTACCGAAAATGACCAGATCTCATCATCCTTACCTCCTCCTCCTCCTCCTCTCCCTACTAACTCTCACCTCCTCCCAAGACGACGCAACAATCATGCAATCCCTAAAATCCTCCCTCAACCTCACATCAGACATCGACTGGTCAAACCCCAACCCGTGCAAATGGGACACCGTCCAATGCGACGGAACCAACCGCGTCACCCGGATCCAACTCAAACAAAAATCCATCCGCGGCACCCTCCCTCCAAACCTCCAAAAACTCACCGAACTCACCGTCCTCGAATTCTTCTCCAACAAACTCTCCGGCCCGATCCCCGATCTCTCCTCTCTAACTCACCTCCAGACGCTAAACCTCCACGACAACCTCTTCGACTCGACTCCCATCAATCTCTTCTCGGGGATGAGTTCGTTACAAGAAGTCTACCTCGACAACAACCCTTTCCCCGCCTGGGAGATTCCCGAGAGTATTAAAGAAGCGACGTCGCTTAAGAACTTATCTTTAATTAACTGTAACGTCACGGGTTCGATCCCCGATTTCTTTAATTCCGAGACGCTTCCGAGCCTCTCTTCATTAAAGCTATCCCGTAATAATCTACACGGGGGGTTACCGTTGAGTTTCGCAGGCTCCTCGTTGCAGCAGCTTTACCTCAACGGAGGGAAGCTTAACGGATCGATCTCGGTGCTGGCGAATATGACGTCACTCGTCGAGATTGATTTACAAGGGAACGATTTCTCAGGTCCGATTCCTGATCTCTCCGGTTTACAGTCTTTGAGACTGTTTAACGTGAGGGAGAATCAGTTGACAGGGGTTGTTCCGACGTCGTTTTCGAGTCTTGACTCGCTTGCGGTTGTGAATTTGACTAATAACCATTTTCAAGGACCGACGCCGTTGTTTGGGAAGTTTGTTAGTGCTGACGTGGTGGTTAAGACGAATAGCTTCTGTTTGGATACTCCTGGTGTGGCTTGTGATCCGCGTGTGAGTACGTTGGTGTCTATAGCTGAGGGGTTTGGGTATCCGGTGGAGTTGGCGAAGAGTTGGAAAGGGAATGATCCGTGTGATGGTTGGATTGGGATTACTTGCTCTGGAAGTAATGTTACTGTGGTTAATTTAGGGAGGCAGGGGTTGAAGGGGACGATTTCTCCGAGTTTCGCGGAGTTGAGTTCGTTGGAGACTATTAATCTTTCGAATAATAATCTCAATGGGAGTATACCGGAGGAGCTTACTAAGTTGTCTAAGCTTAGGACATTGGATGTGTCTAATAATGATATAAGTGGTGAGTTGCCGAAGTTTAGGGGAAGTGTTAATGTGGTGACTGCTGGTAATGTTAACTTTGGGAAGGAGGGACCTGTGTCACCTACTGGTGGTTCTCCTGGAGCTACAGGGGGAAGTGAAGACTCTGGAGGAGGGAGTGGTAGTGGTAGTGGTAGTGGAAACGAGAGTTCGAAGAAATCAAGTAGTGTGAGGATTATAGTTCCTGTGGTTGGTGGTGTTGTTGGTGCGTTGTGTATTGTTGGACTTGGTGTTTGTCTTTACGCGAAGAAGAGAATGAGGCCGGCTAAAGTTCAGAGTCCAAACACTAATATGGTGATTCATCCGCAGCACTCTGGTGATAGTGATGACATTAAACTCACTGTTGCAGCTTCTAGTCTTAACAATGGGAGAGGAGGAGGAGGAACGGAGAGCTCTTACAGTCACAGCGGAAGTGCAAACAGTGACATTCATGTGGTGGAGTCTGGGAACTTGGTTATATCTATACAGGTTTTGAGGAGTGTGACTAACAACTTCAGTGAAGAGAATATCCTTGGGAGAGGTGGTTTTGGTGTAGTTTACAAAGGTGAACTCCACGATGGGACGAAGATAGCTGTGAAGAGGATGGAGTCTTCTGTTGTGAGTGATAAGGGACTTGCTGAGTTCAAATCTGAGATCACTGTTTTGACTAAAATGCGTCACCGTCATCTTGTTGCGCTTCTTGGGTACTGTCTTGATGGTAACGAGAGGCTTCTTGTCTATGAGTACATGCCACAGGGAACTTTGAGTCAGCATCTGTTCCACTGGAAAGAAGAAGAGCGTAAGCCTCTTGATTGGACTAGAAGGTTGGCTATTGCGTTGGATGTAGCTAGAGGTGTTGAGTATCTACACACGCTTGCACATCAGAGTTTCATCCATAGGGATCTAAAACCATCAAACATCCTTCTTGGTGATGATATGAGAGCTAAAGTCTCAGACTTTGGGTTAGTCCGTTTAGCCCCTGAAGGCAAATACTCCATCGAGACTAGAGTCGCTGGGACCTTCGGATACCTTGCCCCAGAATATGCAGGTTTGCATTTGATGATCCCTACCTAACTGTTAATGTCTCATGTTTCATATTTTGATCGTTATTGTTGTTTTGATTATGGCAGTGACTGGAAGAGTGACGACCAAAGTAGACATATTCAGCCTCGGAGTCATACTTATGGAGCTTATCACTGGTCGTAAAGCCTTAGATGAGACGCAACCTGAAGACAGCGTCCATCTAGTCACATGGTTCCGTCGTGTAGCAGCAAGCAAAGACAAAGACGAAAACGCCTTCAAAAACGCAATCGACCCAAACATCAAACTCGATGAAGAGACCTTGGCTAGTGTTGAAAAAGTCTGGGAGCTTGCTGGCCATTGCTGTGCACGTGAGCCTTACCAAAGACCAGACATGTCTCACATCGTTAACGTTCTTTCTTCACTCACAGTCCAATGGAAACCCACTGAGGTTGATCCTGATGATCTCTATGGTATAGACTATGATCTTCCCCTTCCGCAGGCAGTTAAGAAATGGCAAGCTTCTGAAGGGCTTAGCCAAACGGGAGATGACTCTGGTTCTTCGTCCTCGGTTTATGGAAGTAAAGACAATACACAGACGAGTATCCCAACGCGACCATCTGGATTTGCTGACTCGTTCACTTCTGTGGATGGACGTTGAAGAAAATAAAGACTGCGTTTCTCAGTTTCGGTAAAACGTTTTAGTACTATAGTAAGTAGTAGATGAAAAAGCATTGTGTGAAAATTCTCTTTTCTTTTTGTTATGGTCTTTGTTTTTGTCTGAAGCATTTTCCTATTGACTTCGTATCTATTTTCCCTGCAAACTTGTGGTTAAGTGTACTATCTTCGTTGTAGTGTTTATGCAAAGATAATATGTCTACATAGATATACAGTAACGACTATACCTTAGGTCATGGTCGTCACTTGCAAAAATTATTGAGTCAAAAAATGGAGGTTTTTAAGGCTAGCAAGTATACAGAGCATGGTTTATGGTCTCTCTTTCCAAACCACAGATCTGACATCTTGTGTCGATTCTCATACCTCTGTCTGTATGATTATCAGCCACAGAGAAGAAGAGCTCCGCTAATTGCTTTCCAAAGAATTTTTTTTTTTTTTTATCTTGGGAGCTGTTTCAAGAGACCATATATAATCCTTGTTGGAGTCTTTTTCAGCAAACCAATATCCTGACCTTACTGTATAGTCTCCAGATCTAGTGTGATTCCACTAGTAGAGAAGTCTTCCAAAGAAATAACCGGTTTTATCTTGGAGATGATTCTATGTCTTGAGAATAAAAAAGATCATTCAATTTAACCATATCCCACCTATGAGAGTTTGGCAGCAAGAGATCTTTGACCTTGAGATTAAGATCGATCAAAATATTCTTCATTAGAGGTATACGCATTCTATCACCATCTGCAAGCTAAAGAGTTGACCATGCATTTATAGATTCTCCATTTCCAACCATATGCTTAAGCCCTTTGATTAAGAGATCTCTACCATGCAGAAGGAAGGTCTTTAACCTAGCTTGGCAGTGAAGAAATCACCATCAGGGAAGTATCTGCTTTTTAAAAAACTTCCAAACTGAGAGGACTGATCTTGAAGAATCCTCCAGGCTTGCTTAGCCAGTAAAGCTTGGTTAAAGGTTTCAATGTCTTTAAAACCCATTCCTCCAAGGTGTTTAGGAACACAAAGCTTGTCCCAATTTAGGGTTTGAACGTAAGGCGTTTCTTATAGCGGTACATACACTCAAACTGGACAATCCACTTTTATTTCACAATCACAGATTTTTTCAAATTTGTGAATGCTCCACTTTTATGGACCGCTTAAAAAAAAAGCACACATCTTTTTTTTTGTTTGGTCACTACAGTAATCTTATACAATAAAACTGATTTTTCTCCCTTCTCATACTGCCACATCAGCAAAGAGCATGAGGCAAAAAAAGACACCTCAGCAAATACTCATTGAAATTGACCCAAAAAAATTAACTCTTTGCGTCTTGGTTTGTAATAGGTTTATTATACTGGTTTAATGTTAGATGTTGAGCTAGAGATTAGTTAAAGGCCCACCTTTCTCTAGAACCGTCCACGTCAGCAAGAGAGAGGTGAGCGTTTTTTTTTTGAGACACATTCATATTAGTTCCAGAAGATGTGTAAAATATTCAAATTTAATGAATTATCGTTTCTTTACACTTTTCCATGAACAAAATAAATTATTTTCATTTTTTTTTGTAATTCCTTCATATTTGATATGTTAGATTAACTTCACATGTTTATAACAACAACAAGTATTTCTTTCCTGATAAAATTACGACCTTTTTTGCCAGTAAAATTACAAATTTTTTCTTTGAGAATCTGCAAAAACTTTTTTTTATAAGATTTTTTAAGAAAGAGTATAAAACAAACCATACATATATTTTTTTTTATATTTTCTTAACTTTATAGTTAGTTAAATAAAATGAAACTACTCAAAATTCGATAAGTTTATAGATAAATGAGTAATAGTTATATTTTAAGATATTTTTAGTTAAACATATGAAAATTTCTGTTTAAAAATCATCTTTTACACCAACATTTCAAGATATATGTAAAATAGTGGAACCCCAAAACGATGTACAATCGTCTGTGAACATTTACTTCGCTTAATGACCATTAGGATTTTATGGTTTCATATGTTTTTGCACAGGTGGCACTGTTAATGCTAAGAGTTCCTCAACTTGCAATCTCTTCTGGTGGGATCTCAAGGTCAAGGTTATCATTATAGTTATGTTTTGTTTATGTTTTTAGTTCTTTAATCTGAAAATTGTAGTGTCACCTCTTGAAATCTACTCCATCGTCCATTAGCATGTTTTAATGTTGATATACAACATTAATCTCACTTTAGGAAAATTATATAGTAACTAAGTTTGGAAAGTAACTTATAATCGGTTATGATTACACTTCGTCTTCATGTCTTCTTTGATATAACTTATTACTTACAAATATTAATTCAATTTGAGTTCACTATGATCTGAAAAAGGTACTAATCAGAGTTGGTGTAACCTTTAGATATGAGTGTACATGTTTGTAAATATTTCAACAATAATTCACAAAACACAATTAATAAAATATTAAAAATTGAATAAATTTCATTATAAATTGGAAATCTAATATAAACTGAAAAACATATATTATAACACATTATTTATTGTTAAATAAAATATATTAATTATTATTTATGACATTATTGAAACTATTTATATAGTACTTTAAAATATACATTTTTACAGTTTATCACATTACATTATATTTCAATTAATTTAGCTTGAAGATGGATTAATTAATTATCGGGAGAAAATTATTAATATAATAATATTAAATTTGGAAAATCTTAGAAAAAAAGTTATTTTAACTTTTGAATTTTCTTCAACTATATAAAATTGAAATAAAAATAAAAAGAAGAAATATAAATTATTACATTTTCCTTAATTTTGTTTATTTAATAATCTTGTGTTCACTAAAAAATCATTTTTTCAGAAAATTTAATAAAATTTACAGTTACATCTTTGCAGAAAAATATTTATTATCTTATTATAAAGTAAATTTTCAAATGTTTTATAGAATTAAAATATATTTTAACATAAAATATATTTAGTGTATAAAATTGAGTGATTTAGTGAATTACCCTTATTTGAAGCTCAAATTAGCAAACTACCATTGATTGGACATAAAGGACACTGACACAACCATTTGGCAAGGAAATGCCGAGAATACCCTTTCTCTTTCCTCTCATTAACACGAAGCGTAAAAACATTTGTTAACATATAACACTTCTGTTAACGTCTACAATATTTGTTAACAGCCAACACATTTATTACCGCGAAGCGTAAAAATAATTGTTAACAGTTAACACTTTTGTTAACGTCTACAATATTTGTTAACAGCGAACATATTTATTAACGCGAAGCGTAAAAATAATTGTTAACAACTAACACTTCTGTTAACGTCTACAATATTTGTTAACCGCTAACACGACGTTGAATCTAAAACCCAGAAAATTGATATCATCAAAAAAATGTATCACTGAATTTTGTATTTCCAAATCACATTGAGTAAATTTAAAATTTACAATTATTATTTAAGAATCAAAGTGGACTCAAAAATATTTAACATACTTATTTTGCATGTAATTCATTTTGAAAATGATAAGAGGAGAGAAGAGCATTGATAACGAAAATGGAAAAAAAAAAGTGACACCCCCACATGTAAGTGCATGAAGGAAGAAGAGAGAGAAAAAGGGCAATTTGGTCAGACAAAATAAATATGTCCCATCATGGGCAACTGACTAATATAGACCCCCATTTGAGGTGTATCGGCCAATTAACTCTATAAAATTTAGTGTAAACACACCCGCCCGTAGGGCGGGCCAGCCACTAGTAACAAATAAAGTGGAGCAAAAGAAACACTCATCAATTGAAGTGATCCATAAATATTAGCAGTTCTTTTGTGAATAAATATAAGAAAATAATACTATTTTTCTAAACACAGTTTTTATACTTTTCAACAACATTTCCATAATATTAGCAGTTCTTTGTAAAAAGACATAATAAATATTATTATTTTATATAAAATGTTCAAGGGTAACTAATAGAAAATAGCAATTCTTGTTGTTAGTAAATGCAATAAATAATATTTTTACTTAAGGTACTTCAAAACAAGTTATTATAATTGTCAATGCAACTTTGTATGAAAATAAATAATAACTAACTAAAATATATATAAGGATCACCAATAATAAACTAATTATAAAATTTAAAAGAAATATCATATATAACATTAAAACTTATATATCAGTTGGTAAAATATATTATACAAAACTCTAAAAATTAAATTATTATTTATTTACAATATATATATATAATAACTATAAAGATGTTGTATGTACATATTTATTTTTAAATTAATTAATTTAATTAAAGTTAATATATACTACAATAATAAAGATTAGTTTAAATCTTATATAAATTATAGTAGATTTATACAGTATTTTAAACCGTTAAATCTAATTAATCCACTCTTGTTCCGCTCGATCCGTACGCTTGATCCATTTTCTCTATTCGGAGTCTTAGGCAGTGTATCTTCACTTTATCTTCATTTGATCTCCACCAAAAGCTGCCATTGAAGAGGTAAAAATTTTACAAGTTGTTGTAGAAAGTTTAAAACAACATTTAGCATAAATAAGCATGGACATGGCTACAGATTTTAGGATGATTGCCTTTCCAGCTTGAGATGGAAACCTTGTGTCTGTTATACAAAAATCATATTTCTTTCTGTTTCATTTTAATTGATTTTTAATATTAATGCACACATATTGAAAATGCTAATTTTTATAAATTTATCTTAATTACAGAAAAATATTGGTAAATTCAATAAAAATAAAATAATATTATGTCACCGGTCTTAAATGTCAGAAAGCATTAATACTCATTTACATTAGGGAAAACATTACGTAATTTAGAATTAAAAAAAGTAATTTTCTTATACATCAAATAAACTGAAATAAAGGGAGCATCAAAATTTATGATGTACTGTTATTTTGGTTTCTATTATTTATAGATAAAATCAAATAACTATACATGTCTTGTTGGTTTGTATGGTGGGTTGGCAAAATATAGTTAGGGGCTCTTAAACATAAATATTTTTTTAAACTCTATGATTGATATTTTTTTTTAAATGTTAATTATATATTAAACATTTAAAATAATTTTAAAATAGTTATTCTCTTTGTTTACATTTATATTTTATTGATAATATATTAAAAATTAACATAAATATTTGCACTGCTACAAAAGTGAACTGAAATGAGATGTATAAACATAAAGTGGAGAGGTCGTAAACTGTCTGATATATATTTAAGTTGTTTATAAATAGGACTTTGGTTTCAAGAAGTTTAGCCAACAAGTAAGTTAGAAATATAATGATAATTTAGTAACGAATACAGTAGGTGCATGCTTGATAACAATGAAGAATGAATATAATGAGAATATAGTTTTTGTATGAAAGGATTCAGATCTCCTTTCTTTGGCTTCTCTTCCTCCTTTTATAGGTATTCCTGGCAGATCGTAATGGTGATCTCCAGCACGAATCAAGTACTTTTATGATAATGCTTTTGATATTTTTTTATGTTTTGTGTTGACTTGTCGAACTCGGTATGTAGGACTTCTTCAGCTAGGGTAGGATTGAACTTCGTGGGCTTAGTGTTTCCTCTATTGGACCTAGGTGGTACTTGATTTGAGCCTCTAAAATGCTTGAATCGAACTCTCTAACCGGGTCTGAAGTGAGGTAAAACCCAACTCTAACCAAACTTATTTAAAGACTATTTTCTCTATAAGGATCACTTTGGAGTTTGGACACCTGCACCAACCTGAACTTGATGAGAAACTCGTACAGTATTTATGGACTGCTCTAAACACTAGTTTCGAATCATGGGTTTGGGAGAAAATGTTTTCAGTTTTATGACACAATAAAATAGTTTATTTACCCGATGGTCTTAATGTTAATTATTCATGGGTATCGTTTCGGTTTTTATCCAGAACCATTTGAGTACAAGTTTAAACTGAATTATATATTTAAAATGTAGAGAATTGTATCTCTCGGATTTGAACTCAGGTTGGCTACACGAAGTAATATATGTAATAACACTAAACTAGCAATCGTGTGTTCTTGGTGGTGAACGGGAAGAAATTCTAGGTAGTAAAAGAACATTAAAACATCTCCATTGTTATTTTTTAAACTTTTTAAAAATAGAATACTTTTATAGGGGAGTTGTGAAACTTAAATTCTACTATGTTTACAAGGGTAAAATATGTAGAAGATTTATTATTTTACATTTTTTTAAAAGTGATTTCCTTTTTATTAACTCTAATATAAAATGATTTTCATATTAATTTATTTTTACCCAATTATAAAATTAAAACAAAGTAAAGTTGAAGAATATTTACTTTAACTGATACCAAAAATGATTTATAGACATATATTGAAATGCGACTATACAAAGCATATTAAGATAAAAAGGTGATCTATCCAGTTATCCGTAGTATTCTATATTAGAGTGTAATTATACCTAACTACAGATTATGGTGAAGAAAATTGGTTTGGTTTTTGTTTGGGTGAATTTGCTGGATGTACATATGGAGGTGAAAAACTAAGTATCTAACCAGAATTTTGTTGAGACTGTGTCAATTTGGATGAAAATTAGATAGAAAACTCTTTTATTGTGTGTGACGTTAATTTGATGCATTATGTATACATAACTAATGTAATATACTATATTTATCAATAAATAGTATAGAAATTTGATTCATATCAACATCACAATGGTAATTATTTTTTAGAAAAGAGTTTGAAGGTAATAACTCTGTACTACATAGATGGAAGAGGAAGAAAATGAAAGGGAAGAGAGAGGAAAGGAGGAGAATGAGGGGAAGAGGAGAAATGAAGGAAGATAAAGAAACGAGACTAGATTATTAGAGTACTCCCATCACAGGTTTAGATGTGGGTTCACACGTTTTCCAAAAAAAAAAATACTAAAATATTGAAAAGTACTAAACATGTCTCTTGCAAGCTCCCGTAGTAAACCCGGTTCACCACTGTTTCGCGGTTCCACACCATATGGTGGGCCGCGATTGGTTCAGATTTTTTTTGTTTTAAATCAAACAGAAAAAAACGTACATTGGAAATCAAACCTCATGGATTTACTGATGGAGATGCTCTTATACTGCGAGTATAAAAAGAATATATTACACAAAAGATAGCAGAGGATGATGAGAGAGGAGAGAGGAGAGAGAAAGAGACAGGAGGGGAGAAAGGAGACACTAGAAAAGAGGATGAGGAGTAAGAAGAGAGGAGGGAGGAAGAAGCGGAGGATAAAGAATGATGATGAGGAGATAAGAGAAGGGATGATGTAACATACTATACTGTTTCTATAATAGAATAATATAGTATAACATATTGTTTATAAAAAATGGTGGACAATGAAGATAGTTGTTCCATGTCTAGAATTTGATATTAGTACATTGATTCATGGATATGATTCATGTCAAAACATTTAGTCATTTACAACTTTGTATTATTATGAACTTTGCTTTCTATACATTTGTTACAACACCAATATACTGAATAGAACATATTACATAAAATTCACTGTTTAATTGACTTCTCTGAGAGCATCAGCATTAGTGAACCCCATGGTTGGGGTTCACAACTGAATTTTTTTTTTACTTTAAAAAAAAAAAAAAAAAATTAAAGTGACCTATAGCGGGCCACCACGTGGCGTGGGGCCCACGAAATAGTGATGAACCAGGTTCATCCTACTGAACCTTGAAGACACAGGTTCACACAAATATGATTTTTATATTTTTTTTTTCTTGGGAAGGGGGTGAACCCCTTGGGTGAACCCCCAATGTGGCTGCTCTGACATTCTTTGATTTCTAAACACATTTTAAAGACTTGTAACGTTGTTGTCTTTATTTATTTTCTTTTCCTACCACTCCTTCGAAATCTGATTACCACCGCCATAACCTTGATTTCTCAAAAATCCTATATTGAAAATTTCTTCATACAAACTTCATGTCATCTTTCTCTTATAAATACCACCATATACAGATTTTTTTCTTGTTTGTCTTATTGTTAGGTGTTTTCTTAGGTATGTGAAACCTGCGAGTAAACATGATAAATAGTATGAAGATATTTTCGTCCATCAATAAGGTAAATATGTATTATATTATAGCCAAGTTACCTAATGGTTATATGGTGAATTTGTCATTCTGTAATGGACATGTCGCCTAATTTCTCTTTTGTTTCAGTTTCTGTTATTATTTTCTTTAAATATATTCTTTTAAATATTCCTTTAAATAATATTTTAATAATAGCTTAACAATAATTTTCACATTAATAAAAGTTACTAGAGGAAAAATTTGAAACATCCAACTTTTCTTTTCCGTTTTGCTACGCAACAATAAATAATAAATACTCCGTTACAAAAAAAAAGTAAAATAAAATAAGAAGTATTCTATTTGTTTCATAAAGATAATATTTTAGAATCTTTTCACATATTAAAAATATTATTCAATATTATTTTCATAATTCTAACTCAATAGTGATTCAAAATGTATAACTATTATCAATAAATATTTGTTGATCTCTACAGTGACTATTTTAATAAAAGATACACCAATTTTAAAATTTTTATCTTTAACAAACAACAAAAATAGGTAGAACAGTCAACTTTATTATGAAACGTACGGAGTAAATTATAAACTTAACATATTTTGCATGTTGTTCGGTCTGAAAAATTAAACTCCACAAATTTAATATTTCCAAAAATCAAAATTTATAAGTTGTTTTATATCTCTTTTTTAATAATTTTGGTTATATTTTATAGTACTAAAATACTATGAAAAGTCCGCCTAAATTTAACATTTTACCAAAAGAAAAAGTCCACCTAAATTTTTATTTTAACTATATTTTTCATTTGTTTAGTTTTGTTTACCGATGAATTTGGTCATTAAAATTCTAGTTTGTCCCATGTTCTGAAATGTGGCCACCACAACCGTTTGAATAGGGGTTAAACGCCAATCACCCTTCAACCATAGTATTTTGAGAGAAATCACTCAAAAAATCCAAGTTTAACCAAAAATATTTTTCTAAATCGTAAAACAGAATCATGTAATATTAAGAAAATCTATCATATATGTACTAGAATTGTGATAAATCAAGTAGAAAAATTGCAAGAATTGCAAAAAATATGATGGAGGTGTAAATTAGAGTTTTTAGTCGAGAGAGAGTGAGAAAGAAAATGTAAGATATTTGTGTAATATTTGCTCTCATTGATGAAGAAAGGAAAAAAAACCAACAAACCCACAACCTTCTCAAGTTGAAACCGACCCTAAGTTGATTAATGGATACATAAACTATCTGAACTACCGTGGAATTACATTTTTATTGTACATACAATACATATATATATAATAATTAAAAAAAATATATATATATAATAATAATTTAAAGTTAATTTTTGATTAATCCTTAATTAATTTCTGATTTTTTAGTAACCGGATAGGTCTAACCCGAGCGCACAAACGATGTGAATTTCCAAAAATGGGGTTTATCCCTTTTAAAGTTTTCAGTTTAATCTGAAACTTGCGTAAGCACTTCTTTTCTCTAAATGTAAACTTACTGATGGGAACACACGTGATAATCTCACACAACGTAAATATCTCTTTTAAGCATAGTGCTGGTATGTGTTGAATTTGAATTTGGCTATGATAGATACAATACTTACTTTGACAAAAGAAAAAAAAAATTATCTTTACCAGTTGAGTATATTGCACTTGGAACTAAAATAAGAGAGATAAGATGATGATTATCCCCCTCCCCATCTAGCTCCTACTTCATTGTAGGTTTACTCTTACTTAATGTCATATTGTTGTATTATTTTCATGCATTTTAGTTTGAATAAAACGTTTCTCAGAAAAAGATGGTGATTATTTTCTATTTTAAAATTTTTTTGGTCAACCTGTTAAATCTTGCTGGTAAATATAATTAATACAGTTTAAATTATATATTATCTGCAATGCAAGCGGTTTATCTTCGACATCTTATAGAATGATATAATTCCAAAATTATAAAGCTTTTTCCTTGGAAATTTCGGAGTAAATATAGGAAGCCTTGCTTACCTTTATTGCACCATCTAAATTATAAAGACTACCTTTTCCTCCTCAAAGTCAAATTATGTCCACTCAATTATATTATTATAAATTTTCATATTAATGACCTCATTAGCGATTTCATTTGTGTTTTAAAATGATTAATTTTGAAGGTTAAAACATAAAAGTTAATATAGTTACACGTCTTTCATATCCCCGCATGCTATCCATTTTAGGTGTAAAGAGCAACAGTTTATGTTGACTGTTAGGACTTTTGATATTTCCCTTATTTAATTAATTATAAAAGTTGTCCTTTTATTTTCCTTAATTATTAATATTTAATCACGAAACACAATATACAATTGATGATACATTCCTAAAATAATTGTTTATATTTCCTTTGCCTTCTACTATTCACACCACAATCACTTCTTTCTGATTCATTTTTTGCTTCTGGCCTCTCCTTCATCTTCCCCAAGAACCTTGAATGTTTTTTCTTAACGCTGCTCATCTGATCGATTAAAGGAATTCAATTTCTCATACCCAAAATGAATCTGGTACAAAGCCTTATTTTATTTTTATATTATTTTCTGATTCATGTAATCTGCTTTTAATTTGTATATCAATTCATCATATACACCAATAAGCTTCATAATTTCTGCAGATCTCATCTTTTTTTTTTCATACAAATCCGTAAGATTGAATTTTTTTTAGTTTCAACAATAAATTAGAAATCATAAACAAGAAAATTTCTGCAGAGTTTATCCTTAACAACTAGCAAATTTTTTTAAAAAAATCTGGCTAATGAATCTTTTTAATTCAAATTTGTAATATCTTCCATATATACGTATAAGATATTCATTATAAATATCAATAAAGCTTCAAATTTCTGCAGATTCCATCCTTTCAAGAATTAATTGGCTTTATAGTTTCAAACTTATCAATCCAAGTTTCAAGTGACTTCATATATATAAACTCAGTAGAATCTCAAACTATCTACTGATTTCATATTTTAAAATATAATAATAAATGAATTTAATCTTAAATCATATAGAAATTTATTATAATTTCTCGATCAAGTTTCTTAATTATTCAGATATTCACAAGTAGAAATATTAGTTGCAGAGTGAGAAGACAAGAGTTGATGAAGAGTGGATTGGGAAGCTATTGAGTTTAGAGTTCTTTGGGATATGTATGGATCATAAGTATCTTCGAAAGAATGAGAAGAATGTCTTTTGCATTGACTGTAACGTCGAAATCTGCAGGCATTGTTGCAACACAGAAGCTCATTTTCTCCATCGTCGTCTTCAGATCTGCAAATATGTTTATCAAGATGTTCTGCGCCTCCTCGATATTCAACACTACTTTGATTGCTCCGAGATACAGGTTTTTATTTTATTTTTAATATTTAAATTCATCTTATTGTTTTAAATATGGATTTCATTTATTAATTTGTGGTGTGGTATCTTTTTTTGATCGGATTTTCAGTGTCTATGAAAATTCAAAACTAACTTGATATGTACTATTGTTTTACCTTTTTTTTATTATTGGTTGGCATTAGACATACAAAATAAACGGAGAAAAGGCAATACATTTGAATTCGAGGCCACAAGCAAAAGATGCAAGACCTTCAACAAAATCCAAAAATGCTGGTTCATGCGTCACTTGTAAAAGATATATTCAAGATCGTCCTAATCGATTTTGCTCCATCTCATGCAAGGTAAAATTTGATCTTTCATTTTCATTAAAATTTTTTTAACATCTATACATTGTTTTTTCCTTCCATTAGTCTATTGTTACTTTGATGGTTATGCATTGAAAAATAAGTTTATTAGTTAGCAGAGGTATACAAAATGTTTTGATTAGAATATATACTAAAGTTTTTACAGAACAATCTTGAAATTAAAAAAAAGAGTTAATCTTCATTAGATGAATGAGGCATTTATATCTCTGACAAGATAATTTGAATTCTACACATTGTCAATAGTACAGTTCACACTTGATTTTTTACGGTTCTTTTAACATTTTCTTTTCAACACTACGCATACGAGTTTTTATATTTTCTTTTGGAAGAATCGTAACAAACCAAGACACATGTTATAGTATCAGTCATATATATCTATACTTGTGACACGTAACCTACATTAACATATGAGTATCATTTCTTTAAACGTTAATTTGGACATCATGTGAATTGTATATACGTTATAAACACGTTTCAAAAACGTGAAATTCGCATACAGTTTTTCTTCTTCTAAGTGTAGAGTATGCTCAAATAACTGAAGGCCATTTGTTTTATAGATTGCATCAGCTCCTCTGAAAAAGCGTAAGTTATGTTCCTCTTCAGAAGTGGAACAAATTGTTTTGGAGAAAGAACATTATCATCAAGAAGGATTTTTAGAAGAGAAAAAATCGTCCATATCATCACTCACCGATGTTTCAGAAGATTCAGAAGCTTTATTGAGTAATTTTTCATTGAGACCATTCATGAGACTAATTAAGAGAAAAGGAATTTCTCGAAGATCTCCTCTTCATTGATTTTTTTTTCTTTTGTTTTTTCTGGATTCTGTGTTCAAAGCCATACAGTATTTTCATTTTATATTTTTTTGAAAAGGATATTATATCTGCTTTGTGCTATCAGTATTATGTTTAAAATAATAATTTATAAAAAAATAGTGAATGCTCTGTGAGACAAAAAGAAGAAATGAGACCAGAGAGATAGTGATGTTGAAGGCCGTATGAATGATTTATTTATTATTCATCATAGAGAAAAGAGAGATATGGGTCCAAAAAGTGTTCCAAGTTTGGTGTTTATGAGATTGTGTTGATTCACTGGAACCCACTAATTAAAAATGTGAATATCATGCACTATTCGTAATGAGTCTAAGAGCACCCCCATCAAGGGTTCATGATGGGGGTTCACACGTTTTTCAAAAAAAAAAAAAATATTAAAATAATGAATAGTAGTGAACCTGCCCCTTAAAAGTTCTCTGCAGTGACCCCGGTTCACTACTGTAGCGCGGGCCCCATGACACGTGGCGGCCCATGATTCGTCTATTTTTTTTTTTTTTTTTTTAAATCAAAAAAAAAATAGAAAAAATTTAATAATAAAATATTGAATCAATGAACCCCAAGAGGGGGTTCATTGATGTGGATGCTCTAAAGAGCAAACTGATAGGTACATTCGTTCGTCATATTTTTTGCACAATTGATAAAAAATGTAGTTTTACAAAGTCTTTCGTGTATATAAGAAAAGTTCAATTGCAAATCAATATTTAGCAAAAACTTATGAAAGTATATGCGTACATTAAAATAAAAAATGATCATAGGATAATGGTGTATGGCAACTTTGTTTTATATTTCATAAAGCTTTTTATTCAATTAAAATATTGTTACCCATCATCATCTCATTTCTTCTTTGTATTTAAATCTATTAATGTTAAAAATTCATAACTTAAAAGATGGAAGCACCGACTGACAAAAAGAAGAACAGAAGCATGAATCTAAAGAAGTGAATTATAAGAAAAACGTGAGAAAAAAAAAATCAAGAGTGGTGTTAGTTTTAATTCCTGTCATAAAAATAACATTCAACAAGTGTATATTTATGATCAAAATGATCATCTCTCTACAATTTGTGTTTAGTTACAAAACTAAGATTCTGTAAAGTTAAATCCAAAATATATCTGTATAGGGAAATTTGACCATATACTGGCTTTAAATGATCTATCCAATCTGTAGAATTTTATTCAAGATATTTAAATTATTGAATTTCTTAGTAGTTAAGTACAAAAAATTTCTAGAAAACACATTTAAATATTGAGCACTAGGGTCTCACTAGTCCGCATGGCGCGTTTATCAAGCCAGAGACCTTTGTCGTGATATTTGTCTCGAAAAAAATAAACTAAACTATAAACAAGACGCTAATTATTTTGTAAACCAACTCAATATAATAGAAATCTCTAATCAAAAAGCATCCGCGTCGTATGCCTGGATGGCTGTTTTAGATAATTATTGACTCACCTTATTAAAAAGATATATGATCAATGATACAAGAAGAATGATGGTCATAATGTTTTGGCAGCAAAATCCACTTTCGAAATTAAGAAAAGCAAAATAGAAAGTAATACAAAAACTATTAATTGGATATGATTATGGCAGACAAAAAGTAAGGAATAAAAAGAGGAATGTTGCGAGCCAATTGAAGATGACAGATTTAACTGAAGGGGTCAAGATATATTGGAGCAATGGAGAGTAATGCATGTGCTTTTTAATCTCAATGTCATGCATGTTCCACATGTCATGCATCCATCTTCAATATTATAGTCAAGTTGTACAATATTATATAATGTACTCAATTTATAGCTATTTTACTACAATGTTTGGAGCAAAAAATAACAATTATCTTCGAGATAAATAAATGGACATATATACATATAAATTGATGCAGATATATTTTCTATGAACAAATTAAAGACCGATCAATGGCTAAAGTAATCAATGATTTGGAAATGTTCACCATAACAATGTACGATCGATCATAGCGATCTCCAAATTAAACACCAGCTATGCATGTTAATTAACATAATCAATGGTTTATATTTAAAATATATATTAGGGGAATTCCACATTTCTTGGATTGCAAGCCATCTCCAAAACTATGCCAGTGCTAGCGATTGGCGACATTGCGTTTCTTGGACCTCACGCTATCTCCAAAACACCTATTACATAGAAACACCTGAGGCACAGCTTCATCGTCATCTATGGAATGGCACTTAGTGTGGTGCCAAACCTTGCAAGCATCACAAGCCACCATTCTCTCACCGTCATCATCTCTAGCACCGCATTTGCACTCAACGGTCCAGTCATCAAACCCTCCTTCGTACCTTAGCTCTGTCCCTGTATCCAGACCAAACCCTGTCACCAAGAACTCTGTCATAATCTTATTACCATCTGAGATTAGACCGATGCTCTCATTAATCTTCTCGAGATCTTTGTTTTTGATCTCCAACACTTCAAAATTCTCCATGACGAAGTAAGTGTCCCTCATAGCTTCCTCTGCTGCAGATTTCAGTTCTCTGATGGTTGCGTTTTTAGGAACCATCACGAGTTCTCCAGGGGGTAGTTTCCTGGTGAAGTCTCTGAGAACCTCTTCGTGATTAGGCAAGACTTGGCAGCTTACTGTTAAAGAGTTATGTCCCTGGTGAGATTGTAAGGGCCATTCTTTCACAAAGCTCTTGCAGTTCAAGATAACCTCAGAGGCATCACTGTATACGTCTGCATAAGGATAAGCTAGCAAGAGATTCTTATACAGATAAAGAATGTCTTCATAAGGATCCAGTCCAGGAGTGGTTGATCTCCATTCATCGGTTTCATGAGTCTTCCTTCTCTTTTTGGCTTCTCGATCTAAAGCATGGGGAGTGATTTTCCTGAGGGAGAATTGTAGCATCCGTGATTCCGGGTTTGCGAACCTCTGGACTAATTGGTCACCTATTAGAACCTTGTCAATGTGTTTGAGCAAGAAGTCAATCAACCCTGTGTCACCAATGCTACCTCTAACAGCTTCACGTAGCTCTTGGCGACTAATGACGCTGTTGTTTCTCTCATTGAAAACTTTGAGAACCGCTTGAGCTGCGTTGTTCAACCTCTTTGCAGACCATCTAGCTTGTTCTGCCCTGGCCATTTCTTCAAATGAGTTATACTTAGGGGGATTCATGCCCACCATTGTAGTATTTTGATCTACTAGGTCAGTGTCTGCGCCAGAATCATTCTCATTCTCATTATCATCTGATTCCTCCTGATCATCAGGGGTTGAGGTTAAAGAGCTATCCGAAGTGTCTCCCTCGTCTCCAGGGATTGGATTTGAAATGTGATGTGAAGACATTGCTACTAGTGCCATTGCGGTTGTTCGCTCAACGGGAGCTTTGGAAGTGAAGGCAAGCATGAACTGAAGCAACTCAGAGAGAGTGACTATTGGGGTCTGACTTGATTCTACGTAGAAGTTGATGATCATCTTCAACACTCTCTCTTTTCTTGTTCCGGAGAAATCTTCTTTTATCTTGTCAACTTCCATAGAGCTAAGAATGCAAATAGCTCGACTGTATTGTTCTTTTCTGATCCCAAAGCTTCCATGAGAGAACATGTAATCCCATTTTCCAAACCATGGTCGACCATATGCAACACCATGGAGCAGCCTCAGATCCATTGATCCTTTCTTCGACATATCATCCACTGAAATCTTCCTGAAGCCATTGCAAACACACAATCATTGATTAACGATTTCATATAAACACTACTCATTAAACCTACTTAATATTCTTTGCTAGGGTAGACTAATTGGAGTATTATAACAACAATGATATAATATGGATTACTAAATAGCCAACATATATGTGGCCTGCATCTTTGTAAAAAGTCTTCAAATAGTTAAGATCCCTGGTTTATATTTCTAAACCATCAATTGAATAACAATGTATCAATGGCACATTTTTCTTATAATCAATAAAAACTTAATCTTTCCAATGAAATTTCTAGCATCAATGCCATTATTTATCTATAATATTATAGAACACTAGCTCTTATGTCATCATCATAAGACAATTTATTTGTTCTAAAGATCAAATTTGTTTTTTAATTAACGAAAAATAATCTGATAAAAAATTAATATATGCCACAATATCTATTAAAAATAGTAAAAATATTTTTTTGCTAAACATTCACTCAGCTAATTCTCTTATAGTTATAGAAAATAATCATGGGAAAACGATTTTCTAAAATCAATTCCACAACAGTTTATTATTAAAACCTTATTCCTTTCAACTTATAACTGATACGAAACTTCTAATTTTTGTGGCCACAATTTATTTTGTAATCAGAAAAAGTATTTATCCAACATAGAATTTCAAACACCAGTACCAAAAATATCTTTCATCATAAGAAAATTTTCCGATAACATTACCAAAATTATTTTATATAAGGAAAATTTTCATTCAAAGTTCTAATATTAATTCGACAAAAAATTCTAGTTAGAAAAATATATATTCATTCCAATTTATCATTGATATGAAATTTTTGATATCAACTGTCACAGTTTGTCAAAGTCTTATTCGTCCGATGTGGAATTTCTCACATAAATATCCCTATATATCTTTTATATTTAGAAAAAATATCCGACACTGATTTTTAACATTAGTACCACAAATTTCTTCTATATTTGGAAAATAATAGCTGACATGGTATTTTTAAATTTAATATTGTTATTTCTTTTACAGTTAGTATGAATTTATCAATTTTAACTTAAACTTCCGATGTGGAACATCGATCATCGGATGAACGTCAAATTTTTTTCTTTAGTTAGTAAAAATTCCATTTCTTTTGATTCTTTAATTTTTTTTTTGTAAAGGCGGCTCTAACCATCTTAACTCTGCCACAGTTTTGTTTCATCTCTTACGAAATGACCAATTTCTTTTTTTTTGTCAATGAGTCCAGCTGAATTTATTGATTTTAACTTAAACTTCCGATGTGAGATTTCAAACGTCAGATGTGCGCCAAATCTTTTTCTTTAATCAGTAAAAAAATTCTATTTCTCTTACATGTGATTCTTTAAAGTTTTATTTTGCAAAGTCTTAACTCTATTTTGTTTCATCTCACTTATGAAATGATAAAAAACTTTTTTTTTAATAATGGATTCAAGTGAATTTATCAATTTGAAACTTAAACTTCCATGTGGGATTTCAAACATCGGAAGCGCGCCAATTTTCTCCTTTAATTAGTAAAAAATAATCAACTATTCTCTTACATATGCTACTATAATGTTACATTTTTACAAACTAAGGAAGCTCTAAATGTCTCAACTCTACCACATTTTGTTTCATCTCTTATGAAATGATCAAAAACTCGTTTTTTTATGATGGATCCAAGTAAAATTATCAGTTTAAACTTCAACTTCCGATGTGGGATTTCAAATATCGGATGCGCGCCAATTTTTTTTCTTTAATTAGTAAAAAAAACTCTACTATTCTCTTACAGATGATTCTTTAATGTTTTTTTTTGCAAAGTAAGGCAGTTCTAACTGTCTTGCCCCTACCACATTTTTGTTTCATCTCTCTTATAAAATGATCAAAAACTCTTCTTTTTTTTTTGATAATGGATCCAAGTGATGTAAAAGAGATATAGTTTACCTAGTGTGAAGAGTAGAGCAAAGACTGTCCCAAAGGTTCATGATTCTATCACCAGAAAAGAAACCAGATTTGATGCATAGCAAGTGACCAAAGCCATTGCAGTGAATCACACCATGCATCAAATGATTCCTCGCCTTCAAGCTCTCTCTCGTCAGTGACTCGTTCCATTTATCATTCCTCGGGATTATCAGATGATACTTTCTCTTCGTTACATAATGATGACCCCAACCTGTACACACACATATAATTAAATAACAAAATCATCAGATTCTTATTTTAACGAAAACAAAACCCTAGAAAACGAGATGTGCGTGATAAACCTAACAAAATCAAAAAAAAAAAAATGTTTAGATCTATATTGATTTTTTAATTACCGACGCATCTACAAACATCGCATAGAGGAGGATTGGGAGATGAATCGCCGTCGGAGATTCGTTCTTCCACGGCGAAAAGAGGGAACACGACGCCGGTTACTTCGCTGAAAAGGAAGATACAGGAGACGGTGTTGCCGTCGACGGTGTAATCTTCCGTCACGGCGTAGTCGCGGAGAAGCGATCTGATGTTGTCGCGGAAAGTAGTCGACGAGAGGTTGACTAATGAGGAGGAGGAAGAGGAGGAGGCGGAATCGTTGATATTGATGATTTTGGCGGTTTTTTTTCTCTCCGTGAAGGCGTCGTATACGGTTATCGCCATGACTGACAAGAGACTAGTACGACGACGACGGAAAGAGAGAGACAAAAGAAAGAGACGAATGGAGCTTTTTTATTATTATTATTTTAATCATATGTGGTATATGTATATCACGTGACATACGGGGATTTGCTGAGGGGTTGCGCTCTTTAAATTGACGAATTTGCCCTTGTGGCGGCGAAGTTGTTAGCAAAATCTCGTACTGTATTTGTCGTTTTGTGATTTTGGGGTTTATTGGTTACTAGTGTGACTTCCCGTGCTATGCACGGGCCAATCTATTGTTTTAATAATGATTTTTGTCATAAGTTTCAATGAAAACAAATTATTATTTGAACAATTATATGAATAATGAGAAATAGATAAATATTTGTATTATTTATATCAAAAAGTACATAAGAAATTATACACCAAAATATATTTAATATAGTTTAATTAATCCAGATACTGAGATGTCTTTCAATGCAGAAGAAGGACATCCCTATGAAATAAGTCCATCTGTGATGGAGAAAACAAATTGGTGAGACTTGTCCAAACAGAGGTTAAATAATTGTAAATTAGCAGAAGTAATACTTACCTGACCAAAACATTAATAGTTAGAGGCTCAAGTGCTGGCAAGAAACCTCTTTCCATAAAACCAACAATACATTGAAGCAGATGGACTTCCTCAGAGGCTTGAAAGGTTTTATCATAAGAAAGTTGAGTATAGAAGGTAAACGATGAGCTTGATTCAAATGCATTTCATATAGAAAAGAAATTGTTACGTGAGAGACTTTCCTCGAAAGATAACTGCAGAATGCAATGTGAAACTGAAAAGTGCAAGACAGTATTCAGTATCATAGAGTGGGACCTGATTGACATACCATAAGACTTAATCTCCATGGATCCCAGGAATTAAGTAGATGATTGACATACCATAGAGTGGGACCTGATTGCATCAGAATCAGATGAATGAACATGATCAGTGGAAATAACCAATTGAATCTGATCATCCGGGTAAAAACAATAACCTCCTCCTTTGATCCAAGCTACATACTGCCACTATATTCCAATAGAGGCATACTATCAACCCTAAATAGTTCAATAGTTTATTATGTTAACATTGACTGGACTCTTCACAAATCCCGTATTTTTTTTTCAAATTCAGTATTTGTTGCAGAGATCTAAATAAACCTAGATTACTTTTTTCCTATACATGTCTACATAAACTGAAATAATATAAAATCTGAACAATACAAATATTTATGGTGTATATTTTACTTTGTTTCTGCATACAAAGTTCCATATGGACTCATCACACGCACCATAATACCTGCAAGTTCTGCATACCCTGCAACAAAATCTTTAAGGTTCTCACTTCTTTGGATCTCTCTAACATCCACGTACCAGTATCAATCTCTTCCCGGCCTGATTTTAAACTCGACCGCCACAATCCACCGTATCAATCTAAAAACTTCTTGATGATGAACTTTCAAGTATTAATAAAAAAAAGAGTAATAAAATTTTGGAAGTGCTGTAAAATAAAGTAGATACGAAGGAACTGGTTCAGATCAAATTAAACTTAAAAGAGATGAAAAACTCAGTTGTTATGCTTATTTGATAATGGAGAAGATAAAGAAAACTGTCGTTAAAAAAAAAAAAGATAGTGAAAACTAAAGGAAAAACACAGATTAAATTTGTAGATCTATACTATTATTTGCGAAGTAATTTTTCGCAACGGAGCTCTCACGTTAAAAGTTGGAGCGGTTAATATTTATTTTACCCTTAATAATTTTTTTATATATAACTAATTTTATAATTAAAAACGAAATTTAAAAAATAAAATTAGATAAGTACAATACGGTATTATCTTAGATAATAAAGAATAATTAATATAATAAGTTTATAAAAAACAAAAAAAAAGGCTAATTCTTATATATGTTATTATTATCTGAATATAATATTGTTACAACATGATAATGCTTATACATCTTAATTTTATATAAAATTGATTTTGGCTTTTAAAAATAATATCATTATATTACAAAATTTAAAAATTAAAATATAAATTGATTTTAATTAAATAATGATCAAATAAAAACATTTGTATAAAGATACTTTTAATTATATAATTAAATATTAGGTATTAAAAATTGGAACGGTTCAAGTTAATCATACCTTTAATGAAATTTATATATTTATATATAAATTAGTTAAAACCAAATTTTATGTTAGTGATATAAATTTATATGTTATTATATTAGTTAATTTATTATAAATTAATAGGCTAATTATCCACATTCATGCATATTTAAAACATAAGATATCTTATAGAATATTATACTTATTTTTTATATGTAGATGTTTTTCAACATTATAATAAGCATATAGATTTTAATGAAAAATCATATAAAAATATTTTAATGTTTGATTTAGTTTTTTTAAAACTATAGAAAATAACTTATAATATTATTTTAGAATTAATAAACAAAAAATAATAAATATTCGTAAAAAAATTATTTCCGCATATGCGGGCACAACACCTAATAAAAATTATATAAGAAAGAAAATCATATTTGTAACATTTAAATAAATTAGTAATTTGTAAATACATTATAATTATGGATAATATTGAAGTAAATCTGTTAAACGTATTTTACTGATAATCTAAAATTATTTTTAAAATAGATATGTTGTTTGTTATCTGAATCCTCGTGAGTATCACCAAAACAAAATACTCCTGAAGATCGTGTATCATCGTCCTCGTACTCTTCGTCGAACTCTTCCTCGCCATAAGCTCCTCATGTTGTTCACTGGGTCATATGCGTGATTGCATTCAGGATTCTTTCTGATATGCGGACACTTTATGCATGAGATTCCATCTTCACAACACGTAGGCGATGAAAGTAAAGCGACCTTCTTTTATCCGAGGCCAGTTGCCCCAACAGCAGCACAGGTCTCTGTATCCATTCATGAATATTTTAGATACAGAAACGGAAGGTAAGACATAGTGCTTAAACTTCTTGCTGATTTGTTATTTCAGGTGCATTGCTTGCAGTTCTTGATATATGAGGTTGTCTCCGGTGGAAATCTGAGGAAGCACTATGTCTTGCCTTATTGGTATCCCTGAAGATCTCGAGGAGTGTGATGTTTTACTGTACTGGAGGGGGTATGGAGTTGGATGTTGAATCCCAAGAGAATCTGGGTGATAAAGGTAATGAAGCTATGTTCATTACCTGAGATTTAAACAAAAAAATGAGTTACAGCAACACTCACAGTGAAGAGGAGAGTGGTCTTATGTTAACAGACCATAATTAATGATGCTGACCATCGTTATGTTAACAGACCTTAATTAATTATGCGCATGATTTCTACTTTATGTTGTTTTTTTGCAAACTCTGTTTTTTTTTTTTACCATTGAGAGCTAATTAAGGCCCTAGCTAAATGTGAAGAGGAGCCAAAGAAACCAGCTGTCTCTACATCTGCTGAGCAACCTAGCATTACTCTGAAATTTTTTTACTGCCTGTGTTCTGTAAAACAACGTATAACATTTCCTTCCTTGTGCAGCATGATATAGAGTTACTTGAGAAAAAGAAGAACTAAGAGTCAGATAAAGAGTGTTACAAAAAAAATTCAGAGAAGGTACATGAGTTAATCTCTATCTATTCCCTTTGTACATTCAATTAAGGTATATTAGATAATAAAGCAATGACATATATTGAAATACTGATGCATAACCAAGCATTATAGTACCAAAGTGTTTAGATACTGCATAGATGTATTAACATTAAGAAATAAAACTAAACCATAAAATGTTGGGTGTTCATATTTACATTAGAAACATAATTAAACATTAAAAAAAAAAGCAAATAACCTGAAATTTTCCTGTCAAGTCAAAGAAGATTAGTTAATAAATGATTTTTGAAAACTCACAGTTTTCTCAAAAACATGTAAAACTTATATACAAAGCAGATTAGTTAGTTGTCTTTAAAACTTACCTTCACATGACTTTTCATATTTTAACAATGAATCTACAAAAAAAATAATAGGATTAGCAAAGTAAAAATAACTATGCAATAATATATACATGAATATTATACGACAGACCAAATAATTAGTACCTTTTGATGCATGATAATTATCTGATTTTCTGGAATATCTCTTTGAAAACAACATTAGTTGTTTTGGTATCCCTTTCTCCCTCTCCATTAACAATTAAGATCTTTAGACCTTTTCTACTTTTAACTCTTGATACAGCAACGTAAAGTTGTCCATGAGTAAAAACCGGTCTTGGCAAATAGATTCCAACATAAGATAAACTTTGACCCTGGCTCTTGTTAATAGTCATTCCAAAGCAAGGAGCTATGGGAAACTGCCTGCGTTGAAATTTAAAAGGCAATTTCACATCTGTAGGTGTGAGCAAAGTTCTTGCAATATAGACTATCCTGTCTGAATCACCGCTTTGGATTTGGGTTATGACTCGAGCAGCCAAAACATGTTCTCCCATCTTCGTTATTTGTAATCTTGTCCTATTACACAAACCATTGTTCTGGTCAATGTTCCTTAAAAGCATCACAGGAACTCCTATCTTCAACTTAAGAACATGGTTTGGTAGACCAGAACATTTTATTGAATTTAGGAATTCAACGGACACACTATTATCTCTGATTGTAGTAGTATCAGAAGGACAGATTCTGTCTGAGCTATAGTATTCCTTTGAATCCCCAGGGAGAAGATCCATTATGTGATTGTTTACTTCCTCGACAACATCATTAGTAGGACAAAGTATTGCACGATCTTTAAAGAAAGATTCTTCTGTTAGATTTTCAACCAATGATGGATAAATGGCATTGGTGATTGAAGCAATATGATCATTTGAGTCCATAAGAAGTACATCACTTGGGATACTGATCTCAGCCTCACCATTGTTTGGTTCTGATAGCTTTCCATCCCCGAGTTTCAAAATCCATTCTGAAAATGCTTTGATGGATTCATTCTCTTCAGGGTCTGCATCAACTGATAGCCTCATATTTCTCGTTAGCGAAAGTACTGTACAATAGCGCCACAACACTGAAGAAGTAAGGGAAGCTTGAACAATTTGCCCCCTACTCCCTTTAGGAATAACAGGCAACACTTGGCGAAAATCACCTCCAAAGACAACAGTTTTCCCACCAAATGGACTTTCAGCATTAGGAACCTTTGCTGCTTGTGATATATCTCTCAAACTTCTATCAAAAGCCTCAAAACAATTCCTATGCAACATCGGTGCTTTATTATATCAAAAACAATTCATTGATCAAAAAGGTAAGAGTGGGATTTCCGGTTTATTTTTGGTTCGCTTTATTATATTTTTCAATACTTTCGTCTAATTTTAGGCTATGACTGACATTAGTCTTTTCTGTACATGAGTTTTAGAGATTTTGTATGTTTTTAGTATAATTTTAGTTTTGTAAATTATTGATGGATAGTATAGTTATTAACAAATATGTAAAAAAAAGTAAAACACAATTTGTAAATAATAGTCTCAGCAAAAAAAAAATGTTTCCTTCTATAATAAGAAATAAGAATCCCAAACAATATGATTTTGGGCTGAGTGTAACTCTTAAGCCCGATTAACTAGCAAGAAACTACTCTATCAACTAGAAAACAATTTAAGCCCGATTTAAAAATTAAAGGCCAATCAATTAAAAATGTAATAGCAAGATAATAACTAAATTGAACCACGTCAACCATAACTGAATTAAGCCCAAAAACGAACTCGGAAGGATCATTTTGCGACGTACAATCAAACGAGCAGGCATGATCCATCTTTGATAGTTGACACCATAATTGGAGGAGATAGCCAGGTAGGATGTTGGTTAAAGAGTAATAAGTCAAAACGATTTTAAAACTTTATGGCGAAATTGGAGTATACGCTTATTGTACTTTTTTCAAGGTCAGTATTTCTTGGACCAAATTTCGGTACCTATTTAAATAGGTCCAACCCCATCTAAAAGTTATCACCAATTTGACATCGGATCAGACTCTATGAGATCAAGATGAGATCTCAGAGATCATGGAAACAATTAGAGAAAAAGAGGATTATAAGAAGGAAGCTAGAGTGGAGTGCAAAAGAAACGAAAAAAACCCTAGAACTATTCATTAATCACATTGACCTCACTCCATAGAATTCTAGTTCGCTTTTTGATTTTACTTTACGTTGTTGTTTCTGGTCTGGTTCATCATCTTATAAACAAATTCCATATTCAATAAACAGTCCATTTTTGTCAACCAAAGTCCGATTATATCATTTTGTTTAAGAGCATCGTTGCCCACATCCTTTGTCTTCCCCTCATTGAACTCTCGATCTCTACAAAATACTGAGTGTGGATTTTAGGATCTACAATATTCATAAATTGAAGGGTATTTAGGTTTCGAATATTATAAATCAATTTGGTAAAAAAAAAACACTGTAAAACACTCGTAATCCTGTCCAAGTTACATCAACTCAGCTTCTACATTTGATCGGTCGGTCGGTGCGGTTGAAACTCCAATCCGATCTTCTTGCTTGGTTTTGGCGGGTGGTTGTGTGTTATTGCGATTTCTGGATTACTTCACGTAACTACATCTTTGCAACCTCCCATCTCCTTCCTTGCACTTCAAAGTCGAGCCATCTACTCGGGAGGCGACATGGGAAAACCCAATCTATGGTCATCGATTATCAATGGTTGATAACGACAAACGACTCTCGAGAATTATTAGTGCAAACTATCGAAACACACCAGAGATATGACTCAGGCGAAGCTAGTAAGAGTAGTTTGATTCGGAAAATTTGTTCGACTCTCGACACTTGTAATCAAAATCTTATTCCCGATTTAAGATTGTCAATTTATATAGTATATAATCACTTATTTACAAAATAATAATTAAATTTATGTATAGTTTATATTATTCAACAAAGGGAAAAATGCAACAAAAAAAACGAAAATTAATATAAAAATTTTGAAAGGGAGTGAAAATAGTTATGCCTTCAACGTTGAAAAATAAAGGTGTCATGGAATCGTATCTACTAAAAGTGGTAGATTGACTCATAGTTTCTTAAAAATGTGTAAAGAATCTCTATGTGTAAAGAATCTCTTAAAAGACCAGTTCTCAGTTTTCGTATTTTATTTTAAAACAAATATATGTACTAAAGACCTTATGTTTGTACAAAAGTTAAGAGTATCCTTGTCAATAGGTTTTTCCAACCGGCTAGGCTACCTATCTTCTTTTTTCTATAAACAACCGGCTACCTGTCTGTTAATCTAGTAACATTTTTTAAGGAATTTAATTCTATATGTAAGTTTAATTTAAAGTAAAACTGTATCAATTAAAAAGTCTACATATTGACTCATAGTTTCTTAAGATGTGTAAAGAATCTCTAGTAAGAAAGATCAGTTCTATTATTTTACGTTTTTTGTGCTGAAGAACTTTACATTAGAAGCATGATGAATATATGCTCTTAAGGCAACTCCAACAAAAACATCTTACCTGAGTATGTAAACCTTTTCAAGCATAAAAAAAAGTAAGAAAAGGGTGGAGAAAGAAGAAAAACATTTTTTTTGCAGACACCTTCAAAAAAAAATGTAGATAGTCTTTACATATGTGATATTCTATGAATGGCTGAGTTTTTGGTGGTTTAAATTTCAAGTATTATTTAAGTTATATTAAAATTAATTATATTGTATTTTTTAGATACTAGTGGTAATATACTTATCCATGGGAATGCTCTTAGTAAGTCTATGGTGTATCCTTGTATTTTAGTTAAGCAAATAAGTATATTTTTAAATTTATTATTATCAAACTTTAAACAGCCATAGATTTGTGTAATCTGGTATATGTGGCGAACTTAATAGGTAAGAAGGTATAAGAAATATTTTGCCAACTTAACTACTTGTTGAAAACTATTTTCTTCGTTTTTATTGAATGACGTTTTAAAACTGATTCACAAAAATAAACAAACTATTTATTTTTATATTTCTTAAACAAAAAATTCATTAACTAGTATTTACGTAATCACAATTCTGAATTCAGTTTGCAAAATATTAAAGTTCATATAATACGCAAATTGATTAATTTATAGAGAAAACTAACAACATTATCTAGTTGGAACAATAAAAAATCTTCAAAACATCAAATACTAAAAGAACTAATTAAAGAAGTATTAAAAGACGGCGGAAGTATTAAATTATTTCTACAATAGCTTACTTTCTTTTTGTCGACCTTTAATAGCTTACTTATAAAGTTATAAGTGGCAGTAAACATGTTTTCAAAATAAAATATGAAAACCATTATATTAAAAAAATGTAAAACGTATAACCGAAACAAAATAAAAAAAATAAACGGTAATGATATTCCCTTCATACTTCGCGTATATATATAGACAAACATATTAGCAGAACGAAACAAAACAAAAATAGAGAGAAAAAGATTGATCTTCAAAATGTGGCCGGAAGTAGATAATACCTCGAGCATCTCTATAGACCCTGAGAAGCAGTCACTTCTCTATCTTCATACCGAGAAACATTTCACCGCCGGAGAGATCGTTCGTGACATCATCATCGGCGTTTCTGACGGTTTAACCGTTCCTTTTGCACTCGCCGCCGGACTCTCCGGCGCTAATGCCCCTTCTTCCATCATACTCACCGCTGGTATCGCCGAAGTCGCCGCCGGCGCTATCTCCATGGGACTCGGCGGGTTAGTTTATAACTATAGTACTCCAATCATATATATATTTATTTGCTTGGCTTTGATATATACTCAATATGCTAGAAATTTGAGTTCATAGTCACACACGTGTTATTATGAAAGCTACCACTACGTGCATTGATGACCGGTTTCTATTTATCACAGAAAATCAGAAAAATGAATTATCCTTTGCATAAATTGTATACTTATGGTATCAACCGGTTACCGGTAGCATGATTCTTGGAAAACTAGTTATATATGCTTACTTGTGTGTTAAATAATAATTTATTTTCGTTTTAATATTTTGGTTAAACATAACTCTTAATCGATTTTCAGATTAGCTAGTGGCTAAAAAATATTGATTTATCACTGAGAATATTATTGAATAATTGACAAGTTGAAATTGAGTACCTCAAAGCTTTGAGAAAGTGTTTCAAATAAGAGACCATTCTTCTTTCTCTCCCTTTTTCTTCTGTTTTTCTATTATATTATTTAAATATTCAAGGGTCATATTATATACCAACCTAAAATAATGTTTGGTGATATAAGGCCATCTGAAAGAAATAATTAATGAATTTCTGTCAATTAATTTAAATGTTTAAAACTATTAGCAAATGGAAAATGGACAAGTAGAGAATGAATCTCTCAAATATATGTTTTTAAACTATCATCACCTTTCTCTTCTATTTTTATGTTATATTAGGAAAAATTCGGGAAAAGGTCATTTTTCGACCTCAACAATTTCGATCGTGTGTTTTTATACCTGAAAAAAGAGGAAATGCGAATTCATACCTAAACCGTTAAATTATTTAAAATTCCTACCCAAACTTAACAGCATAATACAAAATCCTACTTTGACTAACAAAACCGTTAGTCAATCGTTAATTTTGAAGGGAAAGCTTAAAACGATGTCGTTTTCCGTTCCAAATTGAAATAATAAATATTCTAAAAAAATTAGTCATTCTAGGGGATCGAAACCCAGGTCTCAATCAAGCAACAAAGGAAACAGAGACCACTGTGCTACTACTACCATATCAGTAATGTAACAGACTTATATTAGTTCAAAACAATTATAATCTTTTAATAACTAATAACTCATATATCATTTCATTATATATGTATACAAAATTTAATATATAAAATGTATATTAATTAAAAATTAATTTTGACAAAACATATATACATTTTAACATTAATTTCAGGTATAAAAACACACGATCGAAATTTTTGAGGTCGAAAAATGACCTTTTCCCGAAAAAAATCCCATAGAAAATCAATGCAACCTTAAAAGGCTGAAAATATTCACATATTTAATGGCTGGAAGCATGCTTCTTTCGATTCTACCTAAGCTCGGCACTGAACATGCTTGCATGCAATTATTATTTATACTTTGTAAACCATATGTTATTAGTTACAATATCCGGTCTAGTAGTTTAATAAAACTTGTTTGAATTACAAATTTAGGTATCTAGCGGCCAAGAGCGAAGCGGATCATTATGTGAGAGAGGTGAAACGAGAACAAGAAGAGATCGTGACCATTCCTGATACTGGTAAGACCAATTTCTGACTAAATTCAAACCGTCCATCAGAGGAAATTATATATCAGACGTAAGTTGTGTAACGCAATTTACGATATGTGGATTTAACAGAGGCAGCAGAGGTGGAAGAGATGTTGGCACACTATGGAGTAGAGCCACATGAAGCTTCACCTATTGTTAATGCTCTTCGTAACAATCCTCAAGCATGGCTTGATTTTATGATGAGGTTGGTTTCAATAATTTAATCACACGTTTTAATAACAATAGTTACTTTGTTTGTATTGGATTTGAAAATACTTTTTGTTTTCTGCAAATGCTGGGTTATAAGTTATACTTTTCAGGTGTTGGCAAGATTAAAAGTTATTTTTTTTTATCTAATAAGTATAAACTCAATTGAACTTGAACTTCACCTCTCATCGGGTTGATATGCTACCGGCGGATGCAGACCATTTGGTTTTCCATCCAAACAACTTTTAATTTTCAGAAACAGTTATGTTCGATCTCTTCATTAACTCGGCTGCCGGTTCAGTTCTATTGAATTGGTTAATAAACTATACAATCTTTAGCTATCACTAGGTAGCACATAAGTATTTTTCAGATGTCTGCATCCCGCTTTGGAATTAGAATCAAAGCTTACGAAAGTATACATAATCATGTTTCCAATATGCTTCCAAATGATCGGTTTAAAAATACGTTGGAAGCTTACATTTTTTGTTTTAAATTTACGTTTTCGTTTTGCAATCTCAATTTCATAAATAAATAGGAAATATAAAATCTAAAAATTAATAGTATTAAAAAAAACAAAAAATATGCAAATATTAAACCAAGAATATATATTACTTTTATGCACAATTTATGTTTTAATTTGAAACATATAACTTTACTTATAAATTTTATAAAATTATTCTTATACTTTTAATATATATGGATATATGTGGATTTACGGTTAAAACTTTTTAATATGCCTAATTTTTTTTATAATTTTTCTTATGCGCTTCCATATGCTTTTGTTTCCACGTATACACTTCTAATTCCACATAAGATAGGCTATTGTATATCATAACTTTGTTTGTCAAACTTTAAAGTTATTATTGATTGTTTCACATAGGTTTGAGCTGGGATTAGAGAAGCCCGATCCTAAAAGAGCGTTACAAAGCGCCTTCACGATTGCAATTGCTTATGTTCTTGGTGGTTTCATACCCCTGTTTCCCTACATCTTCATCCCGCAAGCAATGGATGCGGTAGTGGCATCTGTGGTTATAACTCTGCTCGCTCTCTTCATATTCGGCTTTGGGAAAGGACATTTCACAGGCAGCAGACCCTTTAGGAGTGCGTTTGAAACGGCTTTTATTGGAGCGGTAGCCTCAGCCGCTGCTTTTGGTTTGGCTAAAGTGGTGCAACTATAACAAAAACTACTATTGCGTTTTAATGTTTTAAATGTGGAGACTTGTTTGTTGCATGCAATGTGGTCATTAACCCGGTAAAAGTACAACTTATTTGGTTGTTCATTGTTTGGTGTTTGCTTTTTAAAAATAATGCTTGAGAGTTGAGATTGTTTATATCGATGTTGTGTGCAATAAATTTATTGTATAATATTTGATTTCACAAAGTTCATTTTAATTATTTTCATATCAATGTTATAAAAATTATCGTCGTTTGCCGTTGACATTTTTCCAATTACTCCAAAAAAATTGTAAATGAAAGTAATCTAGACTCTGTTTAATCATTATTGTACTTATTTGTGAAGGAATTAATACCCTTTAGTGGAGAGATTTTTCATATATGTTTTGTGTGCACCTCTCGTATGATTTCTGTCTCAAGGGGTTGTTCTGCTTTTGTACTTTTCTAAGAGCCATGGTGGTTGTCCTCCTACATTATGTTCACCCGTGTGAGATGCATATTCTATTAACATACAAAAGTAATGTGAACGTATGCGCATCGCTTTTATTACGTTAAAGGAAGGTGTGTGGAATCTTGTACTATCCACTAAGTACATCCCATTTCTACGACATCGTGTTAGTTAGGATATGATAATATCAAATCAGAATATTATCAGTATATTCTTGTATAGATAAGATACGCTAGATATGTTCTCCATGTATATATATTCTACTGTGATCAATGAAAATATCATCAAGCCTTATACGCTTTCATGGTATCAGAAGCCTAAAAGATCTTGGCTCTCTCTCTTAATCGCTTCTTCTCTGCGATCGATCTCTTATTTTTCTCTTCTCTCCGTCTCTTTCCCTCTACACCTTCTCTTCTCTCTCTTGCGATTATCCGCCATGGCTGATCTCCCCGATACCGGTATTGAGAAACCGTTCCGTATCAGTCAAATTCGAGCATACATACCTATTGTGCTCAACCTTGACAAGATGAATTACGATGTATGGAGAGAGATCTTTGAGACTCACTGTCTCACTTTTGGAGTCATCGATCACCTTGACGGCTCCTCTGCTCCAACTCCGGCAACAGAGAAAACATGGAAAGAGCGTGATGGCCTAGTCAAGATGTGGATCTACGGCACGATCACTGATTCACTTGTCGAGACCATCCTTACTCCCAAAAGTACAGCTCGTGATCTCTGGAACACGCTCGAGAATCTATTCCGCGACAATAAAGAAAACAGAGCGTTACAGCTTGAGAACGAGCTTCGCACAATCACCATCGGTGATATGAATGTTCAGGAGTACTGTCGGAAACTAAAATCGCTATCTGACCTCCTTGCGAATGTTGAATCCCCAGTCACAGATCGACAACTTGTCATGCATTGCCTTAACGGGTTGAACAACAAGTTTGATGGCATACACAATGTCATCCGTCACCGCAGTCCATTTCCAAGCTTCCATACAACACGGTCAATGTTGCTTGCTGAGGAAGAAAGACTCACTAAACAACCGCGCCTTGTTGTCTCTACCACCGCCACTACATCGTCACCAAACGTTCTCTTTGCGGATGCTAACTCTTCTCAGAATCGTCAAAACAACAACGACAGAGGAAATAACAACCGCAATCGCAACTTCAACAACAACCGTGGTGGGGGACGTTCGAATCGTGGACGTGGCCGCAACAACAACACTTCGAGCTCTCAAAACGTCGCGTTCCGTCCTTGGAACTATGGACAACCACAGTGGCCATATCCTTACTATCCTGGAGGACCGCATCCGATGTCTTATCCACCAACGTATCCACAATTCCAGGCGGCTCAAGCACAGCAACAACAACAACGACCAAGCAGCAGCATACTTGGACCATACTCGCCTCAGCAGCTCCCCGAGTCTCACGTAGCTCACGGAGTCGCAACTCCAACACTCATTCCTCAGGCTCTTGCTCATGCTTTCAACACAATGAGCCTTCAGGATCCTGCTGCTACGCCTTGGTACATGGACAGCGGAGCAACGAATCACATCACTGCGGATCAAGGTACCCTAAATTCCGTTTTTAACACGAGCATAACTCCTTCGGTTCTTGTAGGTAACGGGTCCCTCGCTCGTGTAACCAAAATGGGTAACACAGAGATCCCTTTTTCTTCTCGAAAACTCTTTCTTAAAAACGTTCTTGTTTGCCCTTCCATTATTAAAAATCTCATCTCTGTTCGACAATTTGTCACTGAAAACAAATGTTCTATTGAATTTGATCCTCTTGGTTTCTCTGTTAAGGATCTGCTCACCAGGATGACTCTGCTCCGATCTGACAGTCCAGGTCCTCTCTACTCGGTGACACCATCTCACTCTTCTCTTCCAATGGCTCTCACCGCAGGTGCTCCTCTTTGGCATCGGCGTTTAGGTCATCCGGGTAGCTCCATCAATCGTTTTTTGTTTTCTTTGGGTTTTTCAAATAATATTGCCGACTTGACTACTTTGTGTCATGCGTGCAAGATGGGTAAACACAGTCGTCTTCCTTTTATGTCATCTTCTACTATGGTTACTGAACCTTTTCAAATTATTCATTCTGACATTTGGACTTCTCCTGTGTCTAGCAATTCTGGATTCAAATATTATCTTTTATTTTTGGATCATTTCTCTCATTATGTTTGGGTATATCTTTTGCATCGTAAAAGTGAGACCTTTGCATCGTAAAAGTGAGACCTTTGTCAAATTTCTTCATTTTTCAGCTTATGTTAAAACTCAATTTCATAAATCTATTCAAGCTTTGCAGTGTGACAATGGTGGTGAGTATACTAGCCGAGTTTTTCTTGACCACTTGGCATCCACCGGTACCAACATTCGTTTCTCATGCCCGCATACGTCTCAACAAAATGAACGTTCTGAGAGAATGCTTCGTACCATCAATAACTTAGTTCGCACCTTCATCATTCAAGCGAACATGCCATACTCGTTTTGGGTTGAGGCACTTCACACTGCAGTCTACACTTTAAATCTCCTACCCTCCTCTTCTATCAAAAATGAAATTCCTTTTACTCGTCTTTTTCATTCTCCTGTCTCTTATTCTCACTTACGGGTTTTTGGTTGTCTTTGTTACCCAAACACATTATCCACATCGCCTCACAAATTAGCTCCTCGCTCAATGGCATGTGTCTTCTTAGGGTACCCGTCCAATCATCGCGGCTATAGGTGCTTGGTTCTTGCAACTCGAAAGATTGTCATATCTCGCCATGTCACTTTTGTCGAAGATGTCTTTCCTTTCTCGGGTACTCATTCTCTCCCAACTCTTCCTTCTTCTACACCCTTGCCACCACCACTCTCTCCTCCGGCCATTATTCCTCCCGCTCCTCTGGTTGGCACTCCTTCGCCACCAGCACCGTCGACTAATACTCGTTCGATGGTGACTAGGAGAAAAGCTGGTATCACTAAACCTAGAGTTCCTTTATGCCTCCATACAGATATTGTTTCTCCTCTTCCTTTGTCTCATATACAGGCTGCAAAGGACCCTTACTGGAATAGTGCTATGCAGGAGGAATACGATGCTCATGTTAAACGCGGAACGTGGGATCTTGTACCACGCCCGCCTAATACTAACATTATTCGTTGTATGTGGCTTTTTCGTCATAAGTTTAATGCAGATGGCACTCACAAACGGCACAAAGGGCGCTTGGTAGCAAATGGCAAATCTCAGCAGCCTGGTATCGATTGCGATGATACATTCAGTCCAGTGGTCAAGCCAGCAACAATCCGATCCTTTCTACATATCGCTGTGTCTAAAAACTGGCCTCTTCGACAACTTGACGTGAAGAATGCATTTCTCCATGGAGACCTTGAGGAGGCAGTTTACATGCACCAGCCACCTGGCTTCATGGACAAGTACAAACCAAACCATGTATGCCTCCTTCGTCGATCACTATACGGGCTCAAACAGGCACCTCGCACCTGGTACACAAAATTTGCTACAGTCGCCAAGAAAATTGGTTTCACGCAAAGTCGATCTGATCCGTCGCTGTTTGTCATCAACCGTGGCTCCAACATGGCTTACCTGCTCCTCTACGTTGATGACATAATCCTCACGGCATCAAACTCTGCTCTGCTTGAGAAGATCATCTCGGCATTATCTTCTGCATTTGACCTCTCCGACCTTGGCCCTCTCCATTACTTTCTCAGCATCAGAGTTACATACAGCGACTCTGGCATGTTCCTGAGCCAACAAAACTACACCGCTGATATACTTCACCGGGCATCAATGACAAATTGTAATCCCTGCCTCACACCAGTGGATACAAAGTCCAAGCTAGCTCCTGACGACGGCAAACCCATAGCTGATCCTTCTCTCTACAGAAGCTTAGCAGGCGCACTTCAATACCTCACATTCACGCGTCCGGACATCTCGTTTGCTGTTCAACAGGTCTGCTTATTCATGCACGACCCTCGTGAAGCACACCTAACAGCACTTAAGCGCATTCTCCGCTACCTAAAAGGTACCCTGACGCACAGACTTCAACTCAAGAAATCATCAATCACCGATCTCGTCGCATACTCAGATGCGGACAGGGCCGGCTGCCCCTCCACACGCCGATCAAACTATGGATACGGTGTGTTCCTCGGTGATAGTCTCATTTCTTGGTCGTCTAAGCGACAGAACACGGTCTCTCGCTCGAGCGCTGAGGCTGAGTATCGCGGCGTGTCCAATGCTGTGGCAGAGACAATATGGCTGTGAAATCTCTTCTTTGAGCTCGGCATTCCCCTCACCAAAGCTACACTTGTCTACTGCGACAACATCTCAGCCTTATACCTCTCCTCAAATCCAGTGCAACATCAGCGTACTAAGCATATCGAGATCGACCTCCACTTCGTACGCGAGTGTGTTTCTCTGGGCCATGTCTGTGTTCTTCATGTTCCTACTCAGCAGCAATACGCTGACATCTTTACGAAGGGACTTCCTTCTCCATTGTTCACAGAGTTCCGTTCCAGCTTGAACGTTCGACAATCTCCGATCAAACTGCGGGGGAGTGTTAGTTAGGATATGATAATATCAAATCAGAATCTGATACGCTAGATATGTTCTCCATGTATATATATTCTACTGTGATCAATGGAAATATCATCAAGCCTTATACGCTTTCACATCGTTCATAAACACCACCGCCACCAGCCTGCATTTTTCATCGAACCTCAGTTCATTATAGTGAATTGATGTCATCGTTAGGTTAATGTATATATATCCGTGATTGAATTGTAATTGTATTTTTTTTCTTTTTGAAGAACTCATAATCGTTGTGATGGTTGGCACTTGCCTTTCTGAAGTCCTTTCATTCGTTCAGATGATTGCAATATTTCCAATAGTTGTCGACCTTCTCTTCCACCGGATTCTATGCAGAGCCGGCCTTGGAAGCAAGCCAATGAAGCTTGTGCTTCCGGCCGCCAAATAATAAGATTATAAACGGCCACATTTGACAATTAGTTCTCAGTAGCATAGTGGTTGTGTTGTTGCTTCAGGTACTGTAAGGTCATGAGTTCGAACCTCTCTGGCCACATTTTTTATTTTGGCTTCTAGCCTCCTAATTACTAGGACCGGCTCTGGTTCTATGATTGGGAAAAATAAAGACTCATAATAGTAAATGTAAAACATATGCTTAAATCATTTTATGGTACACCAATTCGGCGATGACAAATTATCATCTACATGTGTACCATATTATTTAATACTTAAATTTTGAAACTCAAATTAATCCTTGTAAAATGAATATAAAATATCATTTTGTTATAATGATTTAGATATACTAACATAGATTTAAAAGAATATGAAGTTATTTTTCATTTTATTCTACAAACTAAAATTACATTTAATTTGAATATAGTAATATATTTTACATATATAAAGTTAATTTTCTTCTTCTGGTGATGGTTAGTCATTTATGTGAATACTACATCTTTTAATATTTATTTTTGTAATTTAAATAAATATATATATATATATATATATGTTTAAAATAAATATAAGCTTCCACTTTTTCATTTATAGTAACATACTATTAACTTACACATAAATTAAATAAATACAAAAGGCTAATTATCATTTATACAAAAATAATTTTTTTTTCAAATTACTTATAGTAAAAAATAAAAAATGATTATAGTAACATATTTAATATATTTTTAGATTTTAATTTTTTTTTATTTAAAATAGAGTTTCAATGACTGAATGTTGCTTGATCAAAAATTATAATGCACAATATATATTTTAAATAAAATATATATTATTAACATATGATAACTAATACAATTATAATAAGTTTGTTTAGTAAACAATACATTAATTATATATATATATATAAGATAACCAAATTAGAAATATCTTATTCAAAAGGTAACGAATAAAAAATAAACAGATCACCAAGTATTAATTCTTTAAAACTAACTATATATTTCTTTTTAAATCATAATTGTTTTGGTTGATATGATTTTGATAATTTTTTATTAGTATGCATATTAATTATTAAGGAATACTTTTTATTAATTAGATAAGCATGTGATATAACAAGAACAAAAAAATCAAGTATTGAATATTAGTATTATTCAATTACAGTAAACATTTTTAAACATATATTAAAACTTTGGATATTATTTTTCATGATTTTACTGTAATTTTTAATAAATTAATATATTAATTGGTAGTCATAAACAGTAGGACAACACTGAATCACTGATTATCTATAGGCCGACCATACAAGGCAGCTAATACTTGTGGATGTATGTGTCCTGAGTAAACCATAGCTTGAATGTTTTATATCTTGTCGGATGATCCCGGCGTCCCTATTAAACCTGTAACAGTAACAGTAAAAAAAAACCAAAAATGGTCTAAACTACGAAGAGACAACCAAATAAACCTGTAAATGATTAGGGATGTTTCCTCTTTTTAAACATTCATATTCTAAAACGCTCTGATAATTCATAGATAATGGATCTTTTACGTTTCCTTGTTTGCTTAGTTTCATTATGTGATTATCGAAGCTTGAGCTTCCTCGTCAAGGAACGGACGGATTCATGGTTCGTGGGTTTGGAGCTGACCTCCTCGTTTCTCCTTTTATGGTTTATAGCTTATGCTAGGGAAATGGATAAGCTCGGTATGACAGCTCCTCTCAACATTGTGGTCTGTTTTGATTTCCCATGTTTATGTTAGACATTAGTCCTGAGCATATTATCCGAAATCCGAAAACCAAACCGGAACCGAACCGAAAAAACTGATATCAAAACCGGTCTAAAAATCACAAAAACCCAAACGATTCCTATATTCTAAATCTGAAAAACCGAAACCGAACCAAAAGCCGAACGGGTACCCGAATATTTTGAATATATTAAAAATATTAATTATTGTTAATTTTAATATATATATATATATAATATAATTTATAAATAAAAATATCTACAAATCCGAACTACCCGAAGAACCCGAATAGTTTTCAGGGTTTTCCAAGTTTAACTCGGGTTTTCAGGATTTTTTCGGTTTATTGGGCTTCGAACCCTAACTAACTCGAATTATTTTTAATACGGTTCCACTTCAGGTTTTATAAAAAAAAATAGAAACCTGATCCAAACCCGACATTATCTGAACCGAACCGATCCAAAAATTGTCTGGTTCTTAAATGGTTCCTCAACATCCCAACCTGAATAACCCAAAAACCGAATAAACCGAACCGACCCAAATGCCCATGACTATTAGACATACCGATTATTGGAAAGTTTCGGTGGTTGACACTTATTTTGAGAAGGAAGCGAAAGGACAGTGGTCGGCTTGACCTCGCTGAAGTCAATTTTGGCCGCCACTCAGGTGATGATAAGGTCTGATTACGGTTCTTTGAGTCTACATTTTTTCCCTTACGATGTGTGTTTCCCAACTTTTCCGCAAAGAGCCTAATTGATTTGTGAGGTACAAAGGTTTCTCTGCTGGCTAGCCGGAAGCTTTGTTATGACACCCTTTTTGTGGTTAGTCTTAGTATATAAATATTAAAGTTTTTTAAAAAAATATATATATATAAATATTAAAGTTTAAAAGAAAATGTTAAATCAAATGAATGAAAATGGTAGATAAAAAAATAAATTCATCCTAAGCGGCGTCGTTTTGGTTCTTCCGCCAAATTAAAACTTGAAAGATCTTAGCTAACCCTAGAAAACAAGATAGTAAGACATCTATTAGAAATCGGTTCTCTCTCTCTCTCTCGCGTGCTAAATCATGAGTGACGTCGGATCTTCCAGTGCTAGTAAGATCGGAAACTTACGGCGGGCCAGAGACATCGAAATTAGTGACCACATCGACCTCTCTGGGAAACCCTGCAGGGTATGGCCTCAGATCTATTTCCTTCAGTCTTGTGATTTCGGTTTTGTTTCGTCCAATTTAAGATCCAAATTTTTATTAATTTCGTTTCCCTTTCAGGTTCTTGATTTCTACACGAAGAGAGGCCTTTGTCACCTTCGCGCCATAAATATATTAACTGGCTGCACCGTGCGAAGAATTGTTCCCATTTCCACAGAGTTTGTTGTATGTCATAAAACTGTGTGCATGTATCTCCCCTCTCTTAATTTATTCATTCATACAGATTGTTTATTCTCTCAGGTTCCAGATGTGAGCCGTGATACTTACCTGTTGACTGGTATCTCCTACAAGGATAATTCTGTATGTCCTTTTCTTTTTGCTCATGTCAATCCGTTTTTTTTGTTTGTTTTGTCTTCCAACTTGATTCCCTGCCCATTTCAGGTCACCCTTCTGCATCATAGCGGCGCCTACACTAGGAATGATATATTTCTTCCGGAGAACGAGAACCTCAGGACCATGGTTATTTTTCTGTTTTTTCCTTCAAACACACAACAACAACAACAACAAATATGACTACTGACTATCACCGCTTTTTTTTTTTTTTTTTCTGTTTCTTCTCTCAAACTGCAGATGGTTGATGGATTCAACGATGATAAGAGAGTTCTTGTGGGTGTCGTGACTTCACTGGGTCAGGATGCCGTCTATGCCGTCGAAGTCGAAGTCGACCAGACCGGTTCAGACACTATGCTCAAGCTCGATGAAGATGTTTTGAACCAGACCATAACAAATGACAGTGATGTTGTGGCCAAAAATGTTGGCGTCAAAGAATGCCCTAATTGTCTTGGCTTGGGCACAATTCCAGACATTTTATGAACCCGAACCTGATAAATCTTTGGTTATCCCAATATTGTAACAACTACATAAATACATTATACAGTTGCTTTTCTGTGTTTTGTTTTATTTCTCTTAAAAAATATTAAAACAAAATAAATGTTCCTCGAGATTAAGGACCTAAGGCTACATAAAGTTTAAAAAACAAAAGGATCTAAGACTAAAGAGTTTTAAGTCAAATCCCAATTCAAAATGATATTCTGCCTCACCTGTACGATATTTCGAAATTGTAAATCATTTTACGATAGGTTACATCTACTCCAGGTGAAATATGTTTAACTCTGGAAATATTTTCGATGTGTGACCAAAAAAGATTAGTATATTTTGGTGACATAGATAACCCAATCAATTTCTAGATCAATTACATACCTTTCATTTCTATAAAAAAAAAAAGATGAAAATTTGATTTTACTGTTGCTCGTTGGTACATTATATCAATATAGTTTTACTGAAATTTCAAAATTTAATTATTGACGTTTAACTTGGTCCAACTACATTGTACCAATATAAAATGATTGAGTTATTTTTAGTTATACATACACAATTTTACTGAATTCAACTGACTTAATTGTACAAAATTATACTGAGGAAGGTCTACTAAGATAGTTCTACCGAATAAGTTATACTAAGTTCTTTAAATTCACATAAATATATGAGATCAAATAAAAACACGGTGAATACATAAATCATTAAAAAATAGACGAAAAGGAAGAAATCACAAGAAAAAAATGATGTCAAAAGAGAAGAAAAAAACTCATAATCTTAACTTGAAAAAAAAAACTGAGAGCTCCACATTTACTAAAAATAAAAAGAGAAAGCTCTAAACTGAAAAATCCTAAATATAATAAGACGAAAGAGTAGAGAAAACCATCAAATATCAAAGAAGAAAACCATTTAATTGTAAAAATGCTGAGACGAAACTAATATTACATAATAATATGGTCTTGGGCTTGAATAATTATGGGTTTGGGCTCAAACCTTCTATATTAAAAAGAAAAAAGAAGAAAAGAAAAAAAAGAAGAATAAACTGATCATGAAAATCTATTTGTACTTATTAAAATATAAATTATGACATTTATTATGTGTGATATATTATTTTAAACCATCAATAAGAAAATTTATCATATTTTATATAATTTAACTATATTATCTTTTGATATCGTATTTTTTATTTAAAATAAAAATATTTTTTAAGAAATTTTTAACAAAATCCGAAAGTTTATCATATTTTATATAATTTAACTACATCATCTTTTGATATCGTATTTTGTATTTAAAATAAAAATATTTTAAAGAAAATTCTAACAAAATCTTCTTAAAATCTTTTAAAATATTTTTTAAATAGATTTCTGAAATTAGTTAATTTAAATTTTAATTAACATAAATACAATTAAAAATTAAATTTAGTTTTCATTTCTAAAAAAAAACTAAAATTATATTTTAATGATATTAAAATTTTACATTGAATAATTTTTATAAATAAAAAATATTTATATTTTACAATATTTGTTAGTAAAAAGTTATTCAACTCTAAACTATTCAAAAATAGTATCCCAAAAAATAAATTTTGATGTTTTAACATTATCTCAAAAGAATCATTATCTATCATGTACGTCCAAATTAATATCATTTTCCCTCATATTTCACATTTTAAAACAAGAAAAAAAACTTCAAATAATATTGTTAGATAAGAATGTTTTCTAAATGGATGATTTACAAAATAAAAATTTATAAAATTCTATAGTAATAATACTATTAATTACACAAACAGTATTATAAAGTTAAATATTATATAAAATTAAACTAAATTTATTTATTGGTAAAATTATTATATAAACTATGATTAAAAGAAAACCGGTACGGTAGTGCGAGTCAAGATCTAGTGTATATTAAAAATAGTAAAAGAGGGTAAACATGTAAGTGACCTATTTTGAATTAATATAGTTTAAAAAAAAATATTTAAAGAGAGGAGTCTTGAGATTTCATTTGTAGGTTAAGGGGTATCCAATAAGATTACTCTATGTTTTCACAAACATTAAAAATATAGGATAATTATATTAATTATAAAGAAATACTTCTTATTAATTAGATAAGCACATGATATCTAACAAGAACAACAAAAACAAATATTAATATTAATATTATTTATTTACACTAACTATTTTTAAACGTATATTAAAATTTAAGATGTATTTTTTTCTTTTTTTTTCCACTAGCTCGTTTGCCCGTAGAGGGAATTTAACTTTAGTATTGTTATAACTTATAACTAATACATTTGTTTGTTTAAGTCTTTATAGGTTTTCTCTCTATTGTTTTTGTTAAAGAATTTTCTCTCTATTGCACATCTATTATTATTATTTATTTATTTTATATATTATAAATTATTTTTAGTGTAATTTTATGATTCATTTTTTAATCACATATGGCAGTCATAAACTGTAGGACAACACTGATTATCTATAGATCGACAATACAAGGCTGCCAGCTAATACTTGTGGATGTATGTGTCCTGAGTAAACCATAGGTTGAATGTTTTCATATGTTTTCATAATCCCGGCGTCCCTACTACACCATGTAATCACTTCAAATACATTCGGTATTTTTGCAATTATTGATTCAGTTAAGAAAAAACCTGAAATGGCCTAGGCTGATATCGGGGTCCCAATCGGCTTTCGGTTCGCGTTCACTCGGGTTTCGGATTTTCGAATTCATGAATTTCAATCTCATTTGAATATTATAAAATTCGGGTCGGATTCAGTTCGGGTTAAATCGGGTTTGTTCAGATGTAGTAACATGTCCAAGATTTGAATCCGAAATGGTTTTGGATACTAATCGGGTTATCGGTTCTAAAAATACTAATATACTCGATTAAATTCAATATATTTTTAATCGTTTTATTAAATTTGTGTATTTAGCTTCTTCAAACCATATTGTTGTCTTTCAAAATAATATTATGAAACTCGTATATCAACCATATAAGATTTGTCATTGAACTATATGTGACAACACTAAACATATTATGATTAATGACAAAGCAAAACCTTGTAGTAATGAATATCATACATAACAACACATAAAAAGTTAAAGTTAACAACTAACAGATCTATAAACTTAAGAATGCTATTTAAACTTTACAAAATAAAAAAAATTATTTAAACTTCAAAACAAATTTATTCGTAACTTAACTTCAAATATAATGTCAATCATAAATATTAATATTAACCAAATAAAACTATATATTAGACTAAATATTTGAGTTAATTATTCATATAATCCCTTATATATTAATCCTGAAGCATTCATAAATGCGCAACCTTGGAGAGCATGCTTACGTGTCAAGCTCACAGAGTTTCTCAGCTTTAATTTTTTAATGGACCAACTTTGCTAGGAATGAAATAATGTAACATTTAATTTCTTGCATTTAGAACTATAATATATAGACATTTTTAAGGGACCAACTCTGATCGGTATAAAACAATATATTTTATTTCCTTAAATAAAGGCTACGGAATTACCTAATATGATTAACATATATATGTAATTAATGATTATGAATAATACATATTTTTGTATCCTCTCTTTTTTTTTGTTTAATTTTAAATTATTAAAATAAATTAAACAATCACATTTAAATATATAATAAAAAATTAATTTTTTTCTTATAGGTTATATTTTTAATTTTTTAAAATGACCCTAAATAACTAAAAATAGTAAAATCCCACATTGAAAATTTTATGATCAATGGTTTAAATTTGTTTTTTTCCAAAGAAGATACAAATTATCATAAATCGTACGAATATGAAGTATCATTAGTAGATATTCATACTATAAATATGTTAATTTAAAAATTTCAGTGAAAAGGTTTGAGGTTAGTAGATACAAATTATAGTATTCGAAAGATTTTTGTAGTTNTTATCATAAATCGTACGAATATGAAGTATCATTAGTAGATATTCATACTATAAATATGTTAATTTAAAAATTTCAGTGAAAAGGTTTGAGGTTAGTAGATACAAATTATAGTATTCGAAAGATTTTTGTAGTTTGTTTTATTTGCTTCTTTTTTTAATATCTTTTAGTTTGTTTAGATAATTTAACTAATTTTAAATTAGATTTATTAATAGTTTAAATATTTTGATTTTTTTTTCAACTTTTAATGTTTAACAAATATTTTTTAGAATGATTTCAGATATTGGTTACAATCCAATCCAAACTGAATCTAGAAGATCAAATCGTATCCAATCCGATAATTAGTAAAATTCAAATATGAGCTATGATAATAATACCAAAATCTGAACATACGTGTCAATCAAACTAAAACCGACGAAGTCTCAAACGTCCAGACCTATGAAGATTTAAGATACCAACATTTGTATTCATCATTTTATAATCGATAAATACTGTAGTATTGCAAAATGTTAAAAACCATTTTATGAATAAATATTAGTCTAAAAATTTCACCCCGCGCATGCGCGCGGGTTATCATCTAGTAACTAATTATTGTAGGTACTCAATAATATATTAATGTGTGTTTGCAAACCTATTAGAAATTTAGATTGGGTATGGTACAAGTTTTTTGGAATTCTAAAGTTTTGGGTTTTTCCGGATATTCATTTAAGTCCGAGTTCGGTTCGGGTAAAATCCATAACTCGTAATATCGTAAAACAAGATTTATTCGGTAGTTATATTAGGTTCAAATCGATTTGAATTTCTTTTTATCGGGTTGGGTTCGGTTCAGATTTTTTGGTTTGTTTTTTTACCCAGTCCTTGGCCCAAACAAGAAAAATACAACCAAATAAACCTGTAAACGAATAGGGATGTTTCCTCTGGTTTAAAAAATGTTTATCAAATGAATGAATGAAAATGTGGACAAAAATAAATTTGTTCTAAGTGACGTCGTTTGGTTCATCCACATGAGTGGTTGTTTGACCAAATAAATTTCACTGTCAAGATGAGATAAAAGGCTATACATACGTAAACCTGGAGGGTTGAATGATCTCGTTCAGCAAACCCTAGAAAAACAAAGATAGAAAAGCATCTAGAAATCGGTTTTCATTCTCTCTCTCGCGTGGTAAATCATGACGGAGTCCAGTGACGCCGGAGCTTCCAGGGCTAGTAAGATCTTGGCCAGTGACGTCGATATTAATGACCACATCGACCTCTCTGGGAAACCATGCAGGGTATGGCCTCGATCTGTAATCAGATCTATTTCCTTCAGTCTTGTGATTTCTGTTTAGTTTGTCTAATTTAAGATCCAAATTTTATTAATTTCGTTTTCTCTTTCAGGTTCTTGATCTCTACACGAAGAGAGGCCTTTGTCACTTTCGCACCATGAATATATTAACTGGCTTCATCGTGCATAGCATTGTTCCCCCTTCCACAGAGTTTGTTGTATGTCATAAAACGGTCTCTCTCTCTATATATATATATTCATTCATAATATAATCCTCATACAAGATTGTTTCTTCTCTCAGGTTCCAGATGTGACCCGTGATCTTTACCAGTTGACTGGTATCTCCTACAAGGATAATTCTGTATGTCTTCTTCTTTTTGCTCATGCCAATCCGTTTTTTTTTGTTTTGTCTTTCAATTTGATTCCCTGCCCTGCCCATTTCAGGTTACCCTTCTGCATCATAGCGGCGCCTACACTAGGAATGATATCTTTCTTCCCCGGAACCAGAACCTCAGGACCATGGTTATTTTTCTATCTTTTACTTCAAACACACAACACAACAAATATGACTACTGATTATCATCGGTTTTTTTTTTTTTTTTGCTGTTTCTTCTCTCAAATTGCAGATGGTTGATGGATTCAACGATGGTAAGAGAGTTCTTGTGGGTACCGTGACTTCATTGGGGCAGGGTGCCATCTATGCCGTCGAAGTCTACCAGGCTGGTTCAGCTACTAGGTTCAAGCTCAATGAAGATGTTTTGAACCAAAGCAAAACAAATGACAGTGATGTTGTGGCCAAAAATGTTGGCGTCAAAGAATGCCCAAATTGTCTTGGCTTGGGCACAGTGCCAGGCATGTAGTCCCAGTATTGTAACAACAACAACTACTACAAAAATACATTGTGTAGTTGCTTTTCTGTGTTTCTAGTGGGATGATCAGCCCACTTTTTGAACCGGATTAATAGGTCAATATCTGGATCCCCTCTCATACCCTATCAAATTGATGAAAATATAGAATTAGAAGAATTATTGTCTCTCATAAAAATAAGTTATATGACTAGTTTATATACTGAATGATCTAATCTAATTTTCTAAAGTAATACTCCCTCCGTTTCAGTTTAATTGGCATTCTATACTTTTGTCCACAGATTAAGAAAACAATTAATTTTACATATTTTCAAAATAAAAATACAATTACCTATACACCTAACCACTTTTCAACCAATGAAAAAATATAATAACATTTAAAATCAATAAATTTTGCATTGAAATTATAAAACGACACTTATTCTGAAACAAACGGAGGGAGTATGAAATAATATATAGATAATGATAAGTTTTTTATTATAATTTATTGATGTATATACTACTAATATTGACTATTAGATTTGGGTCCTAGATCTTCCAATATATTTCCTCAAGTTTCAAAAAAAAAAGAAGATGAAATGAATTTATAAAAAAAGTTAATATTTTACTTTCAGAAAATTTCTGCTTCTTTTTATGTAAATATCTCAAGCGAACTAGAATTTACACTCCTGATGGGGGTTGATATGCTATGTGTGGGTTTGGACCATTTGGTTTTCATCCTAACATAAATTCAAAAGTAAATTTGCACTATTATTTTAGAAATGATATTTCGCGTCCGACATGTTAAGAGTTAGAATGGTAAATACCATTTATACCATTAATGAATATAACACAAAATATATAAATTAATAACAAATTTTTAATTTTATTTTTGATATTTTTGATTATTTGTTTTTCAAATTTTCATTTTGAAATTCAAAAATTCTTTTTGAAATTCTTTTAATTTAAAATATTATTTATATTTTAATTATAATTCTAAATTCTACTCTCCAAAACCCCATCCCTCAAATCTAAATCTTAAATGTAGATTAGTTAATTCTAGGTTTATAAATGTTTATTTACCTTTTTAAAATCAAGGGTAAATATGGTTAAGGTAAAAATGAAAAAAAAAATACTAATGACAGTGTTAGTTTTGACAATTTTTCGTAATTTATATACTTGAAAAGATAATATTAATTGAATTCTATGATTTATTTATTAATAATGAATACAGTGTATAAATAAGAATTTATAAAAAAAATCATAATACAAAAGAATTTTCAAATGAAAACAGAAATAATAATTTATCCTTATAGTATTTTAACTAGAAATAAATTTATTATTAAGTAATTACAAAATATGTAGATTCACGTGCAGACAGAACACCTAGTTATTCGAATTCATAATTATGTTCGATTTTGCATGAACTCGGCCGGTTCGGTTTTATTGAATTGGTTTAATCAACTTTAACAATCTTTAGCTATCATCGATGTATATCGTAACCTCGTTTGTCAAAATTTTAAGTTAATTGATTGTGTCACACAGGTGTATTTTCTTGCTGGTTTCATACTGCTATTTCCCTAAATGTTCATACCACAAGCAATGGATGCGGTAGTGGAGTTTGTGGTCATAAGAGCATCCACAATGGAAAGTCTTTAAGGGGAATCTTTAAGAAAAAAAAAAAGGGTATTTCGGATTATAAAATGATATTTCGGATTTTTTCTTTAAAACAAAAAAAACTGACCATTCGCAGGCCACCATGTGGACAGTGGAGCACGTAAATAATGTAAGGATCAATCCTTAAATAAAGATTTTAAAGATAAAATTCTTAACTATTCATGGGACCTACAGATTATAAAATTAATATTTCTCTAATGATTCTCCTTAAGGATTCGCCATTGTAGATGCTCTAACTCTGTTGACTCTCTTCATCTTCGGCTATGGAAAAGGACAATCCAGACGCAGCAGACCATTTAAGAGTGCGTTTGAAACGGCTTTTATAGGAGCGGTAGCCTCAGCGGCTGCCTTTTGTTTGGCTAATCACTATAACAAAACTACTGTTGCCTTTTAATATTTAAAATGCGGAGACTTGTTTGTTGCATGCAATGTGGTCATTATCGGTAAAAGTACAACTTATTTGGTTGTTCATTGTTTCGGGGTTGTCATACTCATCCATTTTTTTTTTTTTTTTTTTTTTTTTAATTTGGTTGTTCATTGTTTTGTGTTTGCTTTTTGTAAATAATGATTGAGATTTAGCCAAAAAAAAAGATAATGATTGAGATTGTTAATATCTTCTTTTTTTTTTCTTTTTTTTTTGAGATTGTTAATGATTGAGATTGTTAATATCGTTGTTGGTGTAATAATTTATTGTATAACATTTTATCTCACAACGTTCATTTTAATTAGGAGAATTGGACTGTATAGCCACAAAAAAAAAAATCATAATAAACTATCTAGCTAAAAAATAAAGTTTCTTCATTATTTATGAAATATATACTATATTACCCTTCTTAGTTACCGGTTAATGGAAGCCAAAAAGTATTTTTTTTTCTTTTTCTTTAATTATCAACTACCAACATTTTCTTTCTATTCCCACCGCCTTACCTTCCGTCGGATTATGATACAGTATCACTAACTTCACACCATGTTTATATTTATTGTGTCTTTAATCACCATCTTTTTTTCTATCATCATCATTTTTTTTAGTTATTAACCAGATCTTTAATTTTAGATTTTATAGTTTTGCCATTAGATCTTTCAAAACAACTACAATCTTCATGATACCAGTCTCCACTTCTTCCACCGTAACCACCACCACTCGTATATACTGTAAGTTTCCGGTTGTACTATTCTACTTGAACAATATGTACTATGTTATTAATTTCCTTGTTACTATTTTATTTGGATCTGTATATTTTGATATTTGGATTGGGGTTTTTTTAGGGTTTAGTGATTAGTGTTTTAAGTTTAGTTTGTGGTAGGTTTGGGTTAATGTTGGGGTAGACATTACCTCATTCCTTGTAATCATAAATATTTAAAAATTTAAACAATATGTACTATGCTATTTCGTTTGTTACTATTCTATTTTGATAATATTTAATATTATGTACTATGTGTATATTTTGCTATTTGGGTTAGGGTTTATATTTTCTTATAGGGTTTATATTTCTTTATAGGGTTTAGTGATTAGTATTTTGATTTAGTTTTTGATACCAGTTTCCCCTTCTTCCACCGTAACCACCACCACTTGTATATATTGTAAGTTGCCGGTTGTACTATTCTATTTAAACAATATGTCTATGTTATTTCGTTGTTACTATTCTATTTGGATCCGCATATTTTGATATTTGGATTATGGTTTATATTTTTTTATTAAGATTTAGTGATTAGTGTTTTGGGTTTAATTTGTGGTAGGTTTGGGTTGATGTTGGGGTAAGCATTACCTCATTCCCTGCAATCATAAATACTTGAAAATTTAGATAATATGTACTATGTTATTTTGTTTATTGCTAATCTATTTT
>CAKOAT010361820.1:93983-143961 GCA_932364175.1 Eruca vesicaria subsp. sativa
ATATATATATATATATATATATATATATATATATATATATATATATATATATATATATATATATATATATATATATATATATATATATATATATATATATATATATATTTATTTAAACGATTTTATAAATTTATTAATATAAACTATACTATTTAGTATGATCTATTCTATTTATATCCTATCACCACAATTAACGTGGATGTCATAACTACCACTATTCTACTAATATTTTTATTTAAATGATAGATGCTTTTTGAAAATTATTAACGGCAACTTGTTTAAAGAAAGGAGAGAATTGGAAAAAGATGAACAAAATTTTATGAGATCTAATAATGTCAAATCAGATGCTATATTCTTAATTTTGTCTCTAAAATTGGCTATCTCATCAATAAGCCCTTTTAATTATTTCTGTTCCTTACTTATGTTTTAAATGTTATCGTTGTTTGCCGTTGACATTTTTCCACTCCAAAAGAACTGTAAATGACGTAATGTATACTTTGTTTAAACATTATTATAATTATTTTACCTCATTGTACCAAAAAAATGACCTCATTTCTATTCTTATTTGTGAAGAAGTCAGTATGCAATTGAAGGTATCAAATTAAAAGAAAATAAAAAATTTAATAAAAATATGAGAGAGACTGACTTTGTATCCAAAGGAGATGTTCAGAGAACATCTTGACATAACTACTAGCCACATGTAATGTTCTAACTAGCTTAATTATTTAAAAATAATAAACTTTAATAAAAAATACTCCCTCCGTATTATATTAAGTGTCGTTGTAGAGAATTTTTTGTGTTACAAAATAAGTGTCGTTTTCGGTTTTCAATGCAAAATTTATTAATTTTATTATGTAATTTGTTTTTATATTGGTTAAAATATGGTTAGGTGTATGGGTAATTGTGTTTTTATATAGAAAATATGTAAAATTAATTATTTTCTTAATCCGTGTGCATAGCTGTAGAGTGACACTTATATTGAAACAGAGGGAGTAAGATGTATTAAATATAATGTTAAATCTGACATGAATTTTCTTTTAGATATTTTACAGTTAAGAGCATCTCCAAAAGACACTCTATAATTTCAAATATAAAATTTTTATCTCTCCAAAAAAGAATTTTAAAACTTCAAATTTGAAGTTTTGAGTAGTGAAACTTCAAATATAGAATGTCACTATTCAAACTTCAAATTTGAGGTTTCATATTTTATTTTCATTTTGGTCCTTATAATTTCACATCATATTTATAACAATTTATAATATTTTATTTTTATCATGTTAATCCTTAAAAAAAATTATTTCATAAATAATTCAAAATTATTTTTCTAAATTTCAATTTTATATATATTTTTATAAAAAACATCAAGATAATCTTTAAAATATTTTAAAACTAGAACTAGACAACAACAATATTACATGATATAATATAGTATTTTGTTTGTAGTTTAATATTTAATTATATATTTCTATTTAGAGTTTTATATTTTAGTGTAACATTTTATCAAAAAATAGTTTTATAATATTTTAATACATGATAGTTATTTATAAAAGTTTTATGAATTTGAATTAGTTATGACAAGTATAAAAACCATTATATAAAATACAAATAGTTTTAAAGTTAGGTTTGAAATTTTGCTTTTGGAGTATAACATCTTCAAACTTCAAATATAGAGTTTTGCAAATTCTATAATAGAAAATCTTTTTAAAGATGCTCTACAGCTGCTTTCAGAAACATTCTCAATGGATTGGATTGGATTTAAAATTATATTTTAATTTTAGGTTAGTTATTCATAACATTTAAAAACTATACTAATATTATATATATTGAGAACTCTAAACCTAAAACTTTTTATTGGAGGTGATCTTAGTGGGAGAAGTTTTTCATATATCTTTTGTCACCTATGATTTCTATATTAAGGGGTTGTTCTGCTTTTGTACTTGTCTAAGAGCTATAGTGGTTGTCCTCCTAGCTACATTATGTTCACCCGCGTAAGATGCATGTTCTACGACATGTTCATAAACTCCACCGGCCTGCAATTTTTATCGAACCTCAGTTCGTTATAGTTTTTGCAGAACTCTTAATCGCTGTGATGGTTGGCACTTGCCTTTCTGAAGTCCTTTCACTCGTTCCAATGATTGCAATATTTGCATAGTTGTCGACCTTCTCTTCCACCGGGTTCTATGATTGGGAAAAGAAATGATTGGGAAAAATAAAGACTCGTAATAGTACATGTAAAATATATGTTTAAATCATTTTAGCGGTTTTTGCAAATTTAACTCAAAAATCAAAGTCAAATACAAAACTAACATTTCTTGTTTTTTGATTTTTCATTTGTCCTATTCACCTCATCTGTTCATATTATTTACGAAAATGTTATTACACTTTTTTCTTTTCCTTTTTTTGAAAATTATTTTTTTACTCTCTCAATCTCATCATCTTCAAGTATTTACAAGATTGACATTGCCATCAATACTCTAACTACCATGAACAACCAATTTGAAGCTCTTAATGCACCTAAAATCGATGTACACTCTCTCTTTCTCAATTGTTATGAACTAAAAACAACATCTCTTTCACTTTGTCTCCATATTCATACAAAAAACTCAAGCTTTTGATTCAAAATTTTTTATGGTTGATAGAGCCATTTAAGCATACAATTCTTGGTGTGTTACTTTCATTTGATATTCTGGGTGGTTGCAGAAGACTTTGTGTGCTAAGAAAGTCATCTCACCTAGTTTAAGGTATGAAATTGAAATTTTTTCCAGATCTGTTCGCGTAGAAGACTTACTCGTAAGTCTTCTGGATGAGCTGGACGACTTACTTCTAAGTCGTCCAGCTGGACGACTTAATTCTAAGTCTTCCAGCTGGACGACTTAATTCTAAGTCTTCCAGCTTTGTATGTTAAAAAAAAAAAATCTGGACGACTTATAAGTAAGTCGTCTAGGAAAAACAGACTAATTTTGCATTTGATCGAATTGTGTCAGATATTTGACTTTTTATGGACGACTTACCAATAAGTCGTCTCCGGAAAAGTTAAAATTTCAATATTTTATTAAATCTACACGACTTACGGATAAGTCGTCCTAGGTTAGTTTTGTAATTGAAAAAAAAAACTTTAATTTGAATTTTTTCCAGAAGACTTAATTTAAAGTCGTCCAGTCAGACGACTTATTTTTAAGTCGTCCAGTCAGACGACTTATTCTAAAGTCATCTGAGATAAGTAAAGTCGTCCAGATTTTTTTCTGGTCAAACTTTGCTTATCTCGGACGACTTTAGAATAAGTCGTCTGACTGGACGACTTTAAATTAAGTCTTCTGGGAAAAGTTAAAATTAAATTTTTATTTTTCAATTACAAAACTACCTTCAGACGACTTATCCGTAAGTCGTCTAGATTTAATAAAATATTGATATTTTAACTTTTCCGGAGACGACTTACTTGTAAGTCGTCCAAGAAAAGTCAAATATCACAATTCGGTCAATTGCAAAACTAGCCCGTTTTTCCTTGACGACTTACTTATAAGTCGTCTAGATTTTTTTTTTTTTGACATACAAAGCTGGACGACTTAGAAGTAAGTCGTCTCATTTAAATTTCAATTGCAAAAATGACTTGTCTGGAAGACTTACAGTTAAGTCGTTTGGACGACTTACGGTTAAGACGTCTGGACGACTTATTTGTATGTCGTCTGCGTCAATGACTAATAATTAAGTCATCTGGAAAGTCTTCCAGCTGGATGACTTTCCAGACGACTTAATTATTAGTCGTCTACTAAGTCGTCCAGACTTTATGAGTATGTATTAAGAATTTGTGTTAGTCTTCTTAGGTGACTAATAATTAAGTCATCTGGAAATTCTTCCAGCTAGATGATTTTCCAGAAGACTTAATTATAAGTCTTCTACTAAGTCGTCCAGGCTTTATGAGTATATATTAAGAATTTGTGTTAGTCTTCTCAGATGACTAATAATTAAGCCATCTGGAAAGTCTTCTAGCTGGATGTTTGATCTTCTTTAAATTTTATTAAGTTTTCTTGGTTGAATAGAGTGATAAAAATATTTGATCAAATCCCGTAATGTTTGATCTCCTGTGAATTTTACTAAATTTTCTTGGTTGAATAAAGTGATAAAATATTTTTTTGAATTACTTGTATTTTTAAAAGTGTTAAATAACTTCGTGATATGTAAATCTCATATTTTCAAAATATTTTTTCTCCCTTAATTTTACTAAATGTGACTAAGTTTTTCAACACAACCTTGTAAAACATGTAATATGCTTTAACACCAATGATGATTTGTTGGAAGACAGGTTAAAATGCTTCTTAAAATGTTGTATCAATACGAGGCTACTAACATTCTTGTTTATTAAGATGAGCATAAGGCCATTGTGATTTATTATTGCATATGGGAGATCTAAAAGATGAAAAAAGCTACTGAAGTCTATTATTTCATTGATTTGTACATGTGTAAACACATTGTTAGCACATATATTACATCTTGGGAACTGATTTTACAAAACTATAATAGATCATTCCTTTACAAAGACAAGCTTTGGACTCCACTTGATATGAAAGAAGACAACGTCAGAAAACTTTCAGAAAGTCCAGACAACTTCCAGACGACTTACAGGAATTCCAGATGACTTACAGGAATTTCAGATGACTTACAGGAATTCCAGATGACTTACAGGAAGTCCAGACGACTTCCAGGTAAGTCGTCCCAGAAGTCGTCCAGAAGACTTACAAGTAAGTCGTCCAGAAGACTTCTAGATCTGAAAAACTTGCATTTCAAGCCCAGATCTGAAAAACCTGGATATCAAAAAACATTCAAGTGGCTTAAAACACACAGAAAATGAGTGAAAGATTAGATATATATATATATATACTTTTATAGAACACATAACATACATATCCAAATGAAAATGAGAACCATCTAATTAAAAACCTGCAAAAAAAAGATAGATTAGTGAGAAAAACATGAGACATAACTGAAAAATTCATATAAAGTTAATAGATCTGTCTTTAAATGAGTGGAATAGGAGAATCATGTGATGAAAAACCTACAAAACAAGATAAGTTAAGAGAAAATGACTAGAATATACCTAAAAAAGTTTTTATCACAAATATAAACATTAACAATTAAAATGACCAAAATAACACTTAAATATTTTATTAAATATACATTTATACCCTTTGGGTTAACTAATCCTATATTTTTTTGTTTAGAGTTGAGGAGTGAGGTTTTGGGGATAGAGTTTCGAATTTAAAAAAATTAAGAAAACTTAAAATTTTCAAAATAAAAAGTGCTATTTTGGTCATTTTAATTTTTGAGGTCTATTTTTGTGATAAAAACTTAAAAGATGGCTATTTTAGAGAATCGCCCATAAGTTAATGAGAAAGACATGAGACAAAAACAATAAATTGATATAAAGTTTGGTGTTTATAAGTTGAAAGAGATTATAGAGAGGTTGGAGAGTTCTAGAAAGATGAACATTACATTTTTTGTTGCAGACATTTGAGAGGAGGAGAGAGAATGTGTAAATTTTTCTTTATATAAGGAAACAAAAAAAAATTAGTTTAAATATTTTCGATTCAGATGACTGAAATGTAAGTCGTTCAGGAGACTTTAATAATTTTAGCGGGAAACTAAAATATTTCTAGTGGGAAACTAAAATAGAAGACTTTCGAGAAGACTTACAAGTAAGTCGTCCAGAAGACTTACAAGTAAGCCGTCCAGAAGACTTACAACTAAGTCGTCCAGAAGACTTAGAAGTAAGTCGTCCAGAAGACTTACAAGTAAGTTGTCTGGTTTAAATTATTCAAGCGGAAAAATAAAAAATTTTAAAATTTTAGGCGGGTATATTAGTACGACTTACTTGTAAGTCCTCTGTGTAAAATTATTTACCAGGCGATTGATATTTCAGTTGTCCAGACCCTAAACCCTAAACCCTACACTAAATTGACTAAATTAACTAACTAACCACGTTATAAAATCAAATTATACTTAAATAGTGTTTACTATACACAGAAATAAACACACTTAGGTAAATTTTTAATTTTTCAAAAAAACATTTATGCTTTCGAAGATCTAATCCTAAGAAACACACACAATACTACAACATATATTGATGAAACCTAAACTAAAGAATATCATGACTCACTACTTTCACTCATCTATGCTGAAAACAACTGACTTTTGTTACATCTTAATTTATATCTCTTAATACATATGTTAATTTCATAATCCCAATTTTTCATTTATCAAGATATTTGTTACACAATTTTTAAATTATTTTTAGTTGAAAGTCGTCTGAGGATTAGAAACATAAAAAAAATACTTTTTTTTTGTTTTTTCACAAGGGGTTGGAATAGCCTTTTAAGTTACTTTTGTATTTGATTCAAGTTTGGATTTACTTTTGCATTTCAAATCAAGTTTTGAGTCATATTTGGCAATTTTCCCATTATTTTATGGTGACAGATTATCATCTACATGTGTATCATATTATTTAATACTTAAATTTCCAAATTTAAATATTTGTAATGAATATAAAATACATTTTTGTATAATATCGTTTGTTATTTTCAGTGATTTATATATATATTAACATAGATTTATAAGAGAAAATGAAGTCATTTTTTTTTAGTTCTACTAACGAAAATTATGTTTGATTTGATAATAGTAATATGTTTTACATATATAACATTATTTTTCTTGTTTTGGTGATGGTTCATCATTTAGGTGAATACTACATCATTTAATATTTATTTGTTGTAATATAAATATATTTACATATATGTTTAAAATAAATAAAAGTTGCCAGTTGTCAGTTTTATTTACTTATACATAAATGAAATAAATACAAAAGGTTATTTGTCATTTATATATCAAAAAACAATATTATTAAAATAAGTTAAACATATAATAAAATATAATAAAATTATGGTGAATTTGTCTGGTAAACAAGTAATTAATTATATATATAATAGAGCAAAAGCAAAAAAAAAATATGATTCAAAAAATCAAATAAAAATAAACCAATCACCAATTATACTCTAAAACTAACAATAATGTTTATGTTTAAATGATAATTAGTTTGGTTGTTATGGTTTTTGATAATTTTTTTAACAAGTATGTATAATTTTAATTAGTAGCTATAAATATTATACTGTCATTCTATCTAACTAATATTTGAACACAAATGTTACTCGATTTTTCATTATCTAAAATCAGTTTGCTTTAATATATATATATATATATATATATATATATATATATATATATATAAGAGGAAATAAAAATAATAATGGATTCAAAAACAAATGTATAGAGGGAATTATATTCCATAATTTATGTAGTGACTTTCAAAGATAATTCCGAATACTTTTATTTTACTGACTTTATAAGAAAGTAAAACAAACATTAAAAATATAAGATAATTATATTAATTATAATGGAATAGTTTTTATTAATTAGACAAATCATGTGATATCTAAAAGAACAACAAAATTGAATACTGAATATTAGTATTATTTTAATTACGCTAAATATTTTATCCGTATATTAAAACTTAAGAAAAGAAACAAAAAACTTAAAGAAGAATTTTACGGATACATATAGCGATCCGAAAGATTTATAGCCAAACGTGTAGACACGAAGCGTTTATTGTGATAGACATTGTTGACGATGAAGACGTGGAATTTATCTTCGTTAAAAGATTCTCGTCGTGTCTGAGCGGAGAGACGGTGGTGGACCCGGCGAGGAGTGTGTTGCTGGAGAGAGCAGTGATTACAAAGATAGAGTGAGAGGTCCTTTTGATTCTGCACAGATTCATTACATTCAAAAAGCATTCTCTTTTGAAGCTTTCATAGAGTAATAAAAGTTAAAACGTTTGCAAAAACTTCTAAGCGAAATTATACCTTGCAAGGCTTGGCCCACCATAAAATCTTATATATTAAACAGAATTCATAACTTCATTTCATGTGTGATTTTAAAAAATTTGGAACTATTCCTAAAAATATCAAATTTTAGATAAGTTGTCCAAGTTACATCAATTCAGCTTCTACATTAAAGCAGCAACACTCAACAAACACAACAATAATAAAAGATTGTTTATAGCTCTATCGATTTTTGAAAATGTCAAGTGTGTAAGAAATTTTTTGTTTGGAATGTAGATGGAGGGGAAAACATAAAACGAATTTTTTTAAGAATCGAAAGAGAGCGAAATAATAACGTATACCGTTGTCAAGCTCATTGATCGAGAGGTCCGTAACTCAATCACAGGAAGAAAAGGAAGAAAGCGATTTGAGGGCCTCATGTCTCGATGGCTTTCTTAACTTTCTCTTGAACATTTTCTAAAATTGTATTACCTTGTTTTTATCTTTTTTGCCAAGGTGATATCCTGCAGCTATCTTGTATACCTGAAACATCTTCATATTTTATGATATTTACATTCCTAGCAAAAAAAAATAACGTATACCCTAGATCAAATTCGAAACGTGTTGGCGTCTCAAACTTTTCTTCTTACCACTCTCGACACATCTTGGTCTCTTTTATGTCACATGAGAGTTTGAATGTTCTTAACTTTCTAATAATCTCGAGCAGGCCCAAAAAAAGTTAAACAAAAAATACGTGAAATGTGAATTGGAACGTTGCATATGGCTTCAAGTAAATAACCTTTTTCGCATTCCTTTTTCATTTGCAGACTTTTTAAAACCTCTTAAAATTGTAAGGATTATTTGTTATTTTAATCAATAATATTTTATGATAAAAAAACTATATAAATACTGTATAAAATATTTTGGTTTCAGTCTAACTTATTTAAATTTAATATTTGTATAAAAAATATATATATATATATATATATATATATATATATATATATATATATATATTTATTTATAATAAAATTGGATTTCGTTAACTAACCAGCACTGGTTGTAGGCGTAGCTGTCTCATATAACTAGGGGTGGGCACAAGTCGAGTACTTGGTGTTTTCGATATACTTAGTACTCGGCTTGGTTTGTACGAGTATTCAAATTTTGGATTTATATTTGTTTTGTTAAAAACGAGCACTTGCAGTTTCAAGTACTTGCGAAAATTGATGGACTTGCAAGTTACTTATCTTGTTTTATTACTTGTTATTTGTAAATTTTTTACAAATTACTTGATAACTATTGGTAAATTATTTGATAGTTAGTTAAAATTTAAAGGTAAATAATTTATTATATATAAATAATATGTCATTATTTTCATTTTGTCATTGTTTTCTGATTTTTAATCATTCGTTAAATATATTATAATAAAAAGTAAAAAATTCCAAAATGTTTATATAAATATACCACTTATGTTTGATTCACTTATAAAAATTGAAATATAAACAAATTGTTTTACGATTATTTAGGAAAATGTATTTTTGTTCATTGACAAAAACGAATAATAAACCAAACAACGCTGACTAATTATTTTTATTTTATTATTTTGTATTTGTTTGTATTTGAAGGCAGTTTAAATTGACTTTTTGATACGCATCTTAGTCAAAACAAGTATTCGACTTTAAGAATCGTATACCAACCAAGTAGTGAATATGATGCAAGTAACAAGTAATTGTGGCCACTCATAAAATACATAAATTTTAATTAATTAAAGAAATATATACTAAGTATTTAATAAACCAAATAACATATGAAAAGTAACAAGTAAATGATAACAAGTAGTTAAAAATTAAAATGAACTTGATACTTGACTTGTACTTTTTTCAAGTAACGAATACAATCCGGGTATCAAGTATTTTTGCCGAGTCCTACATATAACTATTTTTTGGACATTGCTGTCTCATACAGTTTCGTGTGTCCACGTAGAAAATGTATACGTGGTTTCAGGTTGTGGACAAGCATGTGGCAGACACGCGAACTTTTATCTGATTTCTGATCAAAACTCAAACTGTTTCCCCTGTCTTATAGAACTTGTGTGAACGCATAGGATTTTATTGGTGAATCAAGTTTTGGTGATCAACTCGAAAGACTTTGTGTGAAATATTCAGTCTTTTATTTTTCTTTTCACAGAAACTAATAAACATTTTACTATTCTATGGAACTTGATTGTTATATTAATAGTCCGTTTTCTTGTCTAAAACGATGTGATGATAAGTTTTAAAAAAAAAGATGTGATGAATATGTGATCTGTTGATTTTTTTTAGAAACAGAAATATGTACAAAAACCTTATATATATATATATATATATATATATATATTACAAAATTTAAGGTGGATAAAAATATGTATGTTTCTATAAAATTTAGAGCATCATAGGTTTCTCCAACCGGCTATCTATCTATTAATATAATAATATTTTTAAGGTATTTAATTCCAGTGTAATTAGGTTTTAAATCTTAAAGAAAAATTTCACCAGTGAAAAAGTGAGACACTGACTCATGGTTTCTTTAGATGTGTAAAGAATCTCTTGTAGGAAAGAATAGTTCTCAATTTTCTATTTTCTTTCTCTTACTTTTATTATTTTACTATTTTGTGTTAAAAAAAAACTTCATATCACCAATGTATATGTTCTTAGTAAGTCAATTGTTGTATGCATGTATTTTTATAGTTTAAAAAGCATAATTAAAAACTTATTGTTAATCAAAATTTAAACAGCCCATAAGTTTGTGGCAAACACAATCGGTAAGAAGATATATAATAAATATTTTGCAAACTTAACTACTTGTAGATAAATACTTTCTCCGAGATGGCGATTTGGACTATCAAATACGAAAAAAGTATTTAGTTTTTTTTTTTGAATAAAAACATCACTAATTATCGGTTTAATCAAAATTTAATTTACAAATACCATAAATCATATAATATAAAAATTGGTATGATACTCCCCTCATTCTTGGCGTATATATACATACACAAACACATATCAAAAAGACACAACATCAAAAATAGAGAGAAAAAGATTCATATTCAAAATGTCACGGGAAGAAGATAAAATCACGAGGATCTCTATAGACCCTAAGAAGCAATCACTTCTCGATAATCATATCGAGAAACACTTCACCGCCGGAGAGATCGTTCGTGACATCATCATCGGCGTTTCTGACGGTTTGACCGTTCCTTTTGCACTCGCCGCCGGACTCTCCGGTGCTAATGTCTCTTCTTCTATCATACTCACCGCTGGTCTCGCCGAAGTCGCCGCCGGCGCTATCTCCATGGGACTCGGCGGGTTAGTTAATAACTTAATAACAATCCAATCACATTTATACTGTATTTATTATTCGGGTTTAGCTCCTTATTATACTAGAAATTTGGGTTTATTGATCCCATTCACACGTGTTATCATGAAGCTAACCCTACCTTCAATGATGATCAGGGTCGGAGCCAAGTCTAACATCCACAATTTTTTTGTATAAAATTATATTCAAAAGGATCTCTATACTCTCTCCGTTTCGAATTAGATGTCATTCTAGAAGAAAATGTTTCAAAATAAGTGTCATTTTAGAGTTTCTAGGTAAAATTTATTAGATTTATATGATAACTTATTTTTCTATTGGTTAAAAAGTGGTTAAGTGTATTGGTAATTGTGTTTTTATATTGCAAATATGTAAAATTAAATATTTTCTTAATCTGTGTGCAAAAAACTAAAATGACAATTAAACGGAGTGATTAATATTTTTAAAACCTTCAAATGTATTAAAAAAACATTAATTCAAATATGATCTCCTAAATCTCAGAGCCAGTTAAGATGATGATTGGTTTCCATTTATCGCAAAATTAATAGAAAGAAATGAATTCTCCTTTGCATAAATTGTACTCCATCCGTTTTAATATATGTGTCACTTAAATATACTTCACATATATTAAGAAATTGAAAAAAATATATTTGCATATCCTTATTTAATATATAATTATTTAAATATTTTTTTTAAAAAAATGTCTATTGGTTGATTAAAAGGATAAGAAAGATATTATTTGTAAAAAATTGCATTGAAAATGTCAAATAACACATATTTTGAAACAGGAAAAAAATGGCAAAAATGACACATTGTAAAAACAGAAGGAGTATACTTTTAGTACAATTTTTGAAAAATTAGTCTTAGTTATATAGCTTAAATAGTTAATTCGTGCAATCTCTATAATATTATTTGAGAAGTCACTTTCTTAGGTGTCGCGCTCACGTTAACTCTCACGCTGGTTAATTACTATGATATCCCTAATAATTAAAAATATATTTAAATATTATTATTTCATTTTAAGAATCTTCCAAATAACAATATAAAACAAAAAGGAAACATTTTTAAAATTTACAAAACTATTTAAAAACGAAAAAAATAAGTATATATATAATATGGTTTCATAAAAAAAGAAAATTTACAAAATAGTAATATTTAACTTAAATATAATTTTAAATAACATAAATTATACTTTTTAAGTAATTATACTTTATATCTATATCTTCTTAGATGAAATAAAATATTTGTATATAATGTGTTTTCATAAAAAAAAGTTCATACAAATAATCTTGATATTAGAAAAATAAATATTTTTTCTTTAAAAAAATAATTTAAACAATAAAATATATATATTTTCAAAGTAATTAGTTTTTTTATATATCTATCTATTTTATTAGATGATTACATAAAATAATTAAGTAACATAAACTGATATATGTTTAATTGACAAAAAAAAATATAATTAGTATATTTATTTGATTATAATATCTTACAGTAACAGCAAAAATATAATTTATATTTTACTTATATAATATAATTTCTCAAAAACAATCACATTTTTACTGCATATTTTAAGAGATATTAAAAACAATACTAAAAATAAATTTAATAATAAACATCTTTTGATCAAATAACTACAATTATTTTAAAATATCATAACACTATATAATTTAACAAGGTAGATATATTATATTTTAATAGTTAAAATTATCTATTTTCTTAATAACTCTTTTGATGTTTACTTTTCTGTTTTTATGATTGTGGAATTTAATATAACCATAATCAAAATACTTAAGCAAATCAGAATTTTTTATTTTTAAAATTATCTAAAATAAATTTCAGTTTACCATCCAATCAATCTAAGGCATAAATTATTTAAAATTTATAAAATATTTAATTATTGTAAATATTGATCAAAAATTTATTATTACTTATGTATGTAATTTAGAATCCGACATTTTAGTTTTTATTTTTTTCGTTTTAAGCACAAAAAATCTTAAAATACATAATCTTACTAAGATATACTTATATTTGTAAGATAACAACCAACATAAATTTAAATAAAACAATTAATCAAAATTTTAAGATATTTAGAATAAAAAAAAATTATAGTTGAATTTAGAGAAATAGATAGAATCAAATATATATCCAAATGATAAAACTGACTAAATATAATATATCTAAAATTATATATAACTAAAATAATATAATATTATTTATATAAATTATACATAAAAACTATAAATTAATATAAAATTAAAATAAATATCAATCAACTATAATAATATATTTATTTTATAAATATTTATGCCCGTGCATGAGCACGGGAAAATCACCTAGTATAAAATATTTATAAATATTCAATGGGCGGCACAGAGTTCCCTGCGTTAATTATTGACACTTAATTATACCTGTAAATCATATATTATTAGTAACAATATCCAGTCTAGTTTAGTAACATTCATGATGCAACCATTGAGTTTAATAAAACTTGTCTGAATTACAAATTTAGTTATCTAGCGGCTAAGAGTGAAGCGGATCATTATGCGAGAGAGGTTAAACGAGAAGCAGAAGAGATCATTACTATGCCTGAGACTGGTAAGACTAATTCTCACTAAATTGAAACTGTCCACCGGAGGAAATTATCAGATGTAACTATTAACGAAGTTTACGATAAATGGATTTAACAGAGGCTGCAGAGGTGGCAGAGCTTTTGGCAGACTATGGACTAGGGCCACATGAATCTTCACCTGTTGTTAATGCTCTTCGTAAGAATCCTCAAGCATGGCTTGATTTTATGATGAGGTTAGTTTCAATGATTTATCAGCACACGTTTGATTACTTTGTTTGTATTGATTTTTTTTTCAAATACTAGGAGAAAATATTTTTTAGTTTTTCTTACTTTTCAGATGTTCTCAAATGAACTTGAACTTAAACTCACGTTTAATTACTTCTGCATGAACTCGGTTGGTCTAGTTTTATCGAATGGGTTAATCAAGTTTAGCAATCTTTACCTATCATTAATGTATATACCGTAACATTATTATTTTTGAAGAGGTAAGAATAAGATTTGATATGCTAAACTTTAAAAGTTATACCTGATTGTTTCACTAATTAAGGTTTGAGCTGGGATTAGAGAAGCCTGATCCAAAAAGAGCGATACAAAGCGCGTACACGATTGCAACCGCATACATTCTTGGTGGTTCCATACCTCTATTTCCCTACATGTTCATACCGCAAGCAATGGATGCCGTAGTGGCGTCTGTGGTAATAACTCTGGTAGCTCTCTTTATATTCGGCTATGGAAAAGGGCATTTCACCGGCAGCAGACCATTTAAGAGTGCGTTTGAAACCGCTTTTATAGGTGCGGTAGCCTCAGCTGCTGCTTTTTGTTTGGCTAAAGTGGTGCACCCATAACAAAACTAATGTTGTGTGTTTAATGTTTTAAATTTGGAGACTTGTTTGTTTGTTATTTGAAAAAAAAAAATCAGGAGGAGTTGAACCTTCGGCTTGATCTTCCCCTCGATCCGGAACCAACCTTTGGTTAAAACTCCGACATGGTTTCGAGACTTGTTTTGTTGCATGTAATGTGGTCATATATATCATGGTGAAAGTACAACTTATTGCGAAAAAGAGCAAACTAAAAGAAAAGAAAATATTTGAGTATTCATTGTTCAGAGTTGTCATTCTCATATCCATCTTCATTCCACATCTCTAGATTATTACTTTCAGATTAATAGCATTAGCGAAAATATAAACACAGGACTTTGTGTTACCATAGACTTGGCGTCCCTACTGCGAGCCAAGAAAACCTGAAGAGCCTTAAACAAGAAAGATACAAACCAAACAAAAACAAAATATAATGACTAGCGACGTTTTCTCTATTTAAACCAGGCACATTCATCAACTCAAGAATCCGCTTTGGTACAGCTTCTGAAACAAAAGAAGAAACGTTGCCAGGTTCATTTTTATTATTATAAAAACCATGGGAAAATACAATACATCTCGGACCTTAATCTCTGTATCAAAAAGAAAAGAACAAAATACAATTTATCTCTAAAATACAAAACTACTTTCTTTCTTTTTAAATATACAAAACTACTATTGTTTTGTTTTATAAACTTTTATTATATTTAGACATGTGAATACATTGATGATTTTTTATTTTTTTTAATAGTCCATATATAGATCGAATGAGAATGCTAAGTTTTACAACAACAACAAAAATCTTATCCAAAAAATCATAAAAACCAATGGTAACCTCACATATCCTGACCATGACTCTCATCAAAATACAATGCTTATCACGCCGGCGAGTCCATGCTGCAGCACAGCCCGATTATTCCATTCCCGGCGCATTTCCCGGCAGATTTTTCTAAAGACCGAAGCACCATCACGCACAAAATGTAAAGCCAGTTCAACCGTTCCTGCGGCGGCGGCGAGAGCTTCCAAGCCTTTACGGTGCGGTGCTAGGAGAAGGGTGAGAGACGACGGAGAAGATGAAGATGACTCTTACGGATACAACGAGGAGATAGCTATGCTGGAGACTTATAGTCAATCGTGTAGAGACGAAGCCCTTATCGTGACGGCCATTGTTGACGGTGAAGAGGTCGAAGTTCTGATATTTAAAGGATTTTCGTCGTGTCTGAGCGGAGAGACGGCGGTGGACCCGGCGAGGAGTGTGCTGCCGGAGAGAGCAGTGATTACAAAGATAGATAGAGTGAGAGGTCCTTTTGATCCTTCACAGATTCATTACATTCAGACAGGACTCTCTTTTCAAGCCTTTAAGGAGACTATGATCACGTTCAAGTAAAAATATTCCATATATAGAGTACGATATATCTAGAGAATTTGTTATTGTCAATGAAATGTTGTGTTTGGATTAATAAAGAGAAGAATGCTAATGAGACAAGCTTTCAGGACTTGCAAAAATTATGTAAGTTCTGCGTTGATCTGACAAGTAGTATAACCAGTTGTGAGAAACCAAACTTGTTCCTATGATTATGTTTAAGTTTAAGTTTAAGGTCAGAAGGTTTTGACGTTTCTTCAACTTTAAAACATTTTCTTAAACCCAATGCTTAGTTTTTTTTTTCTAATGTCCAATTTTGGTTCCAGACTTCTAGTGTCCAATTTATAAGAAAAATGGGCAGAGGTAAGAAATGATATAAAACAAATCACACACAAAAGCTTAAAAGTGTAGTTAAAACACACACATGCTAGCTCTTTTCTGTATTATACTATAAAGATAAGTAAAACCATAAACATCACCAGCACAAAGAAGATTAGCAATCTTACTAGGTTAGAGAAGCACACAAACCTTCTCAATTGCATTTCTACATTTGTGTGCTTTTTCTTAATCATCCTTCAATATATTAATCACTGATTGAAATTTAGCTCGTGGAAATGACTTTTTTCTGGTTACTTCTTTTGATTACTGCGTGCTCCTTGTCATCCCCATTCGTCCTGAGCCTCTGCTAAACACCAATTGTGCGATTTAAACATCCATGTATATAACTTAAAAACTAATATAACCACCACTTGGTCATGATTTAAGTACCTTCCAGAAAGCAAATGTGCAGTACTTGTTGAAGATCCTCTTGTGTTAGTAGTAGAGAGACGTCTCGTTCTGCTCTCTGGTCCTTTGTTATCCACACGCATGGCTGATACTTCTTTCTCCATTGCAGCTACTTCTCTTCTCATCTTCTTTGCCTCTACCTCCATCGCCTTTGTTAGTGTTTCAACCTTCTTGGCTAACATCTAAGCAAACATTTTTTTTCACCAATCAGAGATAATAAACAGAATCAACATATTCCCTGGAAAAGGTAAAATACTAAACTGACCTCAATAGCTTCGTCCTTATCTCTTATGCTTTGATCTTTATCATGCGCAGCTTTTCTTAAAGTTATTACCTCCTTTTGAAGCAAATCATGCAAGACTCCTGGAACACTATCATTGTTTGTTCCTCCTGCCGGCTTCTCTGACACTTCTTGTTTAGTTGACTTAGGTGAGTCGCCTTCGCTGGTTCCTTCAGAAGATTGGTTCATTGGAAACTTTGAGCCACGTTCGTTTGTTAGCAGTTTACTCCTATCTAAAGATCTGCTGCCTCCGTCGAATGATTTGGATGTTCCTCTAGCATGCTTCAATACTGTACTTGCACTAGAACTCAAAGATCTAAACTGTGAACTCGGTGTCCTCTTGGAGAATAATCCATTTGAGGTCAGTTTTGGTATAACATCAGCTCCGCCAATTGATTGTCTTCGAGAAGGCCCGTTGCTAATACTTCTTCCTTCAGGTGTCATTCTGTTGCCACCGCTTGGAGGCCCTCTTAAACTCTCTTCTAAGACCTTAAGCCGCAGTTGAAATTTCTCCTGCGAAAGGGAGAAGAATCAGTTCTACCTAAAGACATGATACAAAAGGACATAAAGAAGACATAAAGATTCTTATACCTTCAGTTGAGCTTCAGATTTTGCAGCTCGATCAGCTATGGCAAGTTTGTCACGTAGTTGTTGCATTTCTCCCTGACAATGATACGCATTTGTATTAGTTATGATAGTTGATGTAGATATGAATCAGACAATTTGAAGAAGCAAAGAGAAGACAAACAAAAACAAAAGATAAGTGACCTGCAGAAACCTCCGTTCTTCGAGCCATTGCTTCACAGGCATCACTTTGTCGCTTCCATCTTTCCACTCATTTGCCACTACAGTTGCAACCCTACTTGCGCTTACCTTTGCACGGGCCAGCTCCCGGTCAAGGACTCTCCTCTCTTCCTATGGGAAACAACCAGTGGCCACAGTTATCATGATCAGCACAGGAATTGTATATTCTTAGAAACAGTGGAAACAATAAGCAACTGAGGCACTATAAAAGTAAAATGTGATTACATTCATTTCTTGAAATTTCCTCTGGTAATCTCTCACTGCATTTGCAGCTGCACCACCAGCAAGAACAGCTTCTTCGAGCTCTTTAACAGTCTGCGTGAACTTTTCAACTTCTGCAACCTTTTGTCTGTGCATTCTGTCCAGAATCCTGTTTTCTTCCTAGTATAAACAATAGGTAACAAGGCATGCTCAGAAAAAAATCGAAGGAAGGAGATCCAGGAGATTTAAAGTTCGTCCAAGAACGCAATACCTGACAAATTTCAATCTGTTTCATTAACTCTTGGTTTTTGTTCTGGAGATCATCAACCATTGAAGCTTTGGCAAGAGCAGCCTCAACAGTTCTTTCAGCATCCAGCAAAGCTGCTTCCTTTGATTTAGTTAGACGGTCCAATGCTCTGTTATCGTCTTGAAGTTTAGCAATCTACAAATGAAAAATGCAAAACCAACTTTTCAACAGGTTCCAAGATTCAGTAAGCAGAGATATAGGAGGTTGAACGGAAGTAAAAATACTTCATGTCTCGCCAATTTGAGTTCAGCCTCTAGAGGGGCAAGAATGGCTTCAATAGGAGGCATATCGTCATCCTTCTGAGCAGCGTGAACCCTTCTAAGAGTGGCTTCTGCAGCAAATTGAGCTGCCATGGAAGCCCTTTTCTCTTCGTTAATTTTCTTAATTTCAAGGTTCTGTGACAAGACGTGATCTTTCATCAAATACAGATCCAGAAAAAAAAAACAGCAGAGCAAAAGGCAACTGAGAAACTTACTTTACTCTGGAGAAGATTTTCAGTTAGTTTGAGCTTCTCCGACATCTTTCCCAACTCGTCGGTAAGCTTGAGCAATAAAATTTAAAAGTAGAACGTCAGAACGGAAAATAACAAAATATGTAAGTGACATAATAGATAAACTACATGTACACGTGATTTTAATTAGTGCTATTACACACACTATTCTTTCATACAGCATTTAAAAATCTATCTATAAACAATAGTGAGGGGGAACAAGGAATTGAAAATATCTATATGCTTCACAGAACAACTAGTCATCACTTACCGGCCAAAAAAAGAGTGAAGACATCTCTACAACTACAAAGGAACGGTAAAAGAAAAGTACTGCAATCACATATACGAAAACTAATCCAGATCCTGAACTCTAACGCAACTTGAACAAAAACTACTAGCCGAAAGCATAATAGTTCTAACAAAAATCTTGATATTCAAATTATTGTTTCACACACTTAACTTCTTCCCTATCATTAATATGACCCCTAACAAACAAACAAAAAAACATATATGTCAAGATACATTCTCAAGGTCCTGTCCATATGAAGAACTCAGTTGCATCAAGCATACTCCAAACAACCTCACAGGGCAAGAACAGAATAGCTGCAAATACTATACAACTAATAAGGTAAGAATACTCTCCATTTCCCAAATAATTAATTCATCAATCACCTCACGAGTTAAAAAAAAGGAAAGAAAGTAAATTAACTGCAAGTTAAATAAAAACAATTTGGTAAATAATAAACTAACCTCTTCAACAGCCTTCTCTCTTTGTCGTTCAGACAACCTCAAAGCCTTGATCTCAGCTTGGGATTCAGACAATTCCCGATCTTTATCTACAAAACACAAAGTCAAAATCTTTAAAACCCCCAAACAAAATGACACGCATGCACGTAAGTACAGAGTGAAAACATATGTTGCAAAATTAAAAAATTAAAAAAAATTGTCAACGGAAACTTGAATCAACCAATAAGAATAAAAAGATGTCGTTAAATTGTACCTCTGACTTCATTCTCGAGCCTACTGAGCTCAATTCTCACCGGATCTGAGCCATGGAGTAAAGTAATGAACTCATTGTTATCCGCGTCTGGACAACTCGCCTTCACTGACCTCCTCCCTTTACTTCCTTCACGTGACGACGATGACTTCGTCAATGACGGACGTTGCGGCGAAGCATTCCTCCGTGAACTCCCGAACTCACTCCCCGTTGGTCGGCCATTGTTAGCCTCAAATGCATATCCTCTCTCCTCCATTTTGCTTTTCCCCCAAATCCAAAACCCTAATTTCAAAATTTCAAAAAAATTTCAAGATCCCTAAATCTCTTGGCAGCAGTGAAATTCAAACTAAAACACGACTACTTAAAATTAGTACATTATCGTATAATCTAGCGGAAATCGAAAGTGAAAAAGTTGGAGAAAGACCTGAGATTGTTGAGGAGAGTTCTCGTGATCCAAAAGGGGGTTAGGGTTTGGGTTATTATTTTTGTGTTTTGTTTGCTGTATAGCTTAGAGATGCAGAAATGAGCGAAATGGGAAGTTTGTTGTTTATAAGTTTTCGGAAAGAAAGAAGGATTTTAAAGAGGTTTATGGCTTAAAATGTTTTTTTTTTTTTAAATAAAGTGTTAGCTAATAGAAGACATATGATTGCGTCACATAGTATAAGATTACGTTTAAATTAATCTGGGGATGCCTTATTGGGATTTAGTACTAATTACCTTTCTTTTAGTTTTGTAACAGTTCTGTAAAAATTGTTTTTTATTAAAATACTTTTTGATTTTCTTTTGGGGGAGGGGTGGAAGTGATACATTGTATGTCACCAAAGAAATTAAGTTTTCCAACCTGATTTATTTACTTTAACCAAATTAATGTATTTTCTGTTGGGAAAATGTGATATTTTATGTCACTAAATAAAGTTGTGTTATCTATCAGTCACATTTAAAAACTATCAGTTTACTATTGCTTCCTTGTTTATAGTATAAGGATCAAGGACCATAGGAATTGTATTTGTAAGTGGAGAATCAATATAGGCTATAGCCATTGACAAGTAAATATCGATCGGTCCATTCTTTAGATTTCCATTATAAGCCATCCAATCTGTCTTCACGTGTACGGATAAAAACACTACAAATCACGTCCTCAAGAACTCGAAAATGTCATTAGATTTTCTTTTCTTGAAAAGTCAATTTTCTCTTCACACGGTTTTTGTAGTTTTATGTGTATGTTCACAAGTCACGAGTCTTACTTCATACGTTACATAATGTAACAAAATTATTCAAATTGTTAAATTTGGTTAGGGGTGGCATTGGATTCTAATTTTGATGGTTTGAGCGATTTAATATTAAAAACTCGGGCTGCTTCTTACCATTTATAAGTAAGCAATCAACGTATGTTACCTAACGAATTTAATACAGGTTTGCAGGCCAATCATATGTATTTCCTTTAAATTTATGTTAGGCGCACATAATTAAACTCTTGAGATGAAGGAAACATTGTCAGGACGGTGTCTTTAGAACCGAACCACACCAACATGAACAAATTAACCAAAACCCGAAGAAACCAAACCAAATCACAGATATCGTAAAATATCTTAGGTTCCACCAAATTTTTAGACTTTTGGGTTTATGAACTTTAATCTCATTTGAATAATATAACAATTAGGTTCAGACTCGGCTAGGAATTAGTAACATTTTCAAAATTCAGTTAAACCCAAAATAATTTTGGATTTCAGATTTTTATCAAGTGAAACAAAGTTCTATAAAGATAATAATAAACTTATATTAGATCGTGATGCAGAAAAAATTGAGGCTATATTCCAACTCTCTCCAGCTAATATTGTGTACAAGAAAACAACACCCCCCAGTCAGCACCTCAAACTCGCTCAAGCAGCCGCATCTTTTCACGAACCCGCACAACAGAACTCGTCTGGCGTCTATGTCCTGAAAGGTTTAATGAAAAAGAAGAACTCACGGTCTTCTGACATAAAATGAGCGAATGCATCGAAGAAACTGCAGGTGCTCAATAGTCGTGCCTCCCCAAAGAAAAAGACATCACCAGGTAAACGACTAACATCTTCTTCGTCTATGGTCCTTCGTATTGAGGTGTTTCCTTTTGCTTCACGCAAAAAAAAAGTGTCCCTTTCAGGTTCGGCGGTGTCCCAGAAACCATCCAGTAAGAAGATATGAGTGCAATCGCCTGGAACTATCAGGACGCCAAAGCTTATCTGACAAAGCAATGTCTCTGGGAATTGCATCGCTGTTTTCTTCCTTCCTTTCTTTTTCTTTCAGAAAGAAAAAAAATTACTCTTTTCTTCAGAATTTTCAGTTTGAGTTTGGTTATAACAAATTGTTCACCGTGGAACCCGAAAACAGAAGCGGTGGATTAGCATTTTTTTTATTTAGACTCTTTTGATGTTACTGTTCTCTTTTTTAATAATCGCATGATCGATATTGAAGGCACCATCGAAGGGCACAAAGTCTTTATTACGCCGGTCGTTGAATACCGAGAAAATGTCTAGGAACGCCTTACCCGTATGAGTTTAACAAGATCTGGACCTTGGCTGATGCTGGGAGACTTTAACAAGATAACCAGCAATCTCGAGAAAAAGAAGACAAAAGCAAATTAACAAGATACTGAAAATCTCTAGATATAACACATAAGCAAATTAACAAGAAACAAAACCTCATCAATCTCAGGAACTAAGCTATGAGCTTCAGCCATTTTCTTCAAAAGACGCAACCACGGACCAATCCTAGGGCTTGGCAACGCCTCCCATCCCTCCTTTCCTCCCTGCGGCGGAGATTCTCCTTCTCTCAGGTGAAGCACTCCTACACTCAAATCAACCAAAAGCATCATCCTTTATACAGAAGGAGAAGAAACCCACATAGAAAGTTTTGAGCTTTATCATACCAATGGGGTGAAAAGTGAGAGCAGGACGGTTCGAGACGGCGGTGTGACAGCTGAGAAAGATGACTTTTTCGACGTTTTCACCGGTTGCTTCTTCCCACTGTGAATCGAGATCGTCTTCTTTCACTATAGACCCATCGTGTTGGATCACTCTCGTTTGCTGGTTAACGAAACTCTTCATGTCCTGAAGAATCCAACAAGAAAGTTAGTTCAGACAAGATAAAAAAAGATGAAACTGCGGCGGAGAAAGATGGTAACTTTTACCGGTGGCAAAATGGGTCCGGAGGTCCATCCAGGCATGGAGAGAAGCACCACCACGGGATTGATCGACGATGGGTCGGAGGTGGTGGCTAGGCCATGGCGTTTTTACCCCAAACCGAACTCCTTACCCTAACACGAACCGAGAAAACTGAAACCGTATCCGAACCGTTATATAAGAATATCCGAATGAGACTTGAGAGCTTGGTACTTTAGAGTATAGGTATAACCCGAACCGAAATCCAAACTTGGATCCGACTATATCCAAAATTAGTGAAATATGTTACTATTTTTATATATGTTCAGGGAATTTTAAATGTTTTAGAATATTTTAAAATTTTAATAGTTTATTTTATGTATTATTGTAAATAAATTTTAACTAATTTGTGTAGTTTGGCTTGTTTTCAGTTAGTTTTTTGAATAATTTAAATATTTTGAGTATTATTTTAACATTTTTTAAGTTTTAAAAAATATTTTTGAACGATTTTATACATTGGTTATAACCCGATCCCGAATCGAACTCAGAAGAAACGATTTTATACATTGGTTATACATTGATTTTATATTTTTGTGCTAAATGATTCTTCAAAAAAGCTAAGATATAGTCAATAAAAGATGTTTATTCTACATATTCTGATAATCTCAACAACTTTGTGAGTTTTGTTTCCTTTCAAGGTTCTTTGATTGCTGTTAAAAAGAACTGAAACTTTTGTCTTGGGATTGAGTCATATAGGTGATACGTGCTTGAGAAGTTTTGACTATTCTGAATTGTGTATAGAAAGAAGAGCAAATTAGGTGAAAACCATAAGAAGATTACGAAATTAGGAAAATAGGAAAGAAGGAAAAGTTGTGCTAAAGTATCATGGTACAAAGACAAAAATAACCTTCCAGCTTGGTGACTCGACTTTCGGATACTAGGGGTCTAGGATTAGTGTCTGACATAATAGATTCAGTTAGATTTGGCACTACAGTGAAAAAAGATTTAGTTTAGATACTAGGCCTCTACATACTTTTATAACATGCCGTTGTCTTTACCGAGGCGCCGAAAGGGGTGAAATGTTACTGGTTTTGTTATCAAACTTCTTCTTTCACACAAATCCAACTAAGTAGAGGCAACGGTGGTTCCGGCGGAGGGGAACCTCCCCTAAAGTTAGATATTGGTTCTAGCAAAAAGGAAAAGCTTCAAGTTTTAGGTAAATTTCTATATATTTTAGTAATTGAAATCTTCTTCTTCACATGATGGAATTGGAAAGTTCTTCAACTCCTATCTATTAGAATATACGATTAATGGTGAATATGGTAAACAATGACCTCAAGATATCTTGTTCAGCCATCTTTAACCGTTTCAATGGTGAAATTTGAGCTCTGAAATTTTTTTCACTTTTTGTGTGTGTTTTTATTTTTGCAGGGTCGACAAGAGTCAAATTCACGCCTCATATTTTTACCGTGAGTACTAGAGATATCTATCTACCTTCTTGATTTTTTTCTTGTTTACTACTAAGATGTCTTCTATCTTCTTGAATATGCTTAGAAAAACTTGTTTAAGCGTTGTTGAATTAGTGGTGTTGAAAAAAGTTGTGTTGAATTAATATGACCTTTGTGTTCCACTAAAATCTTAATTTGTACAGTTTCATGTTCTGGAGGAGAAGGGTCAGTCCATGCATCCCATTTTGGCGAGGGGAGAGGAGTGGCAGCCTTAGGCCAAACATTGGAAACATCACAACTGGATGGGGGGGGGAGAGAAGTCGTATGAGGGATTGGGACTGATGAGGGTGTGAAGATTTCTAAATCCAAGTGATATATATATATAATCTTATTTAAGCAAGAATGTCTTTTGGGTGTGGTCCTTGGTTAGAAAAAAGCTTAACCTGGTTAAGTTTTTTTGTATCTGGATAATCATTCATGTAACCCATGAGGAATTGTATTTATAAGACCAGTTACGGAAAATCTTAGCCTTGTTAATTTTATTTTTAGTTTGATAATCATTCATGTAACTGATAAATGATTGTTTTTACAAAACTGGTTACAAAAGAGCTTAGCCTGGTTAAATTTATTTTTAGATTGATAATCTTTCTTGAAACTGGTGATATTTTCTTTTTACAAAACCGTTTATAAGAACTTTTAATCTGGTTTGTTTTACCTTTTAGCTTGTTAAACTTTCTAGTAGCCAATGATGTATTATTTTATCATGTAACGCAATTTCTTTACTCTATAAGTTGTTAGATAAGTATCCGGAAGCTTTTGCAAGTGTAATTAATCTCAAATTTTAGACATATATCGACCTTGTATTGTTACAAAATATGGAAACTTGCTATAGTAATGAACATTTTCTTGTAACCGACGAGGGATGGTTTTTACAAAACATGTTATAAGAAATTTTAGTAGGGATTATTTTCCTTTTGGCTTGTTAAACTTTCTTGGAACCAATAATGTAATATATCATCATGTAATAAAATTTCGTTAAGTAATGTTGTTGCTTATAACATTTAACTTTTGTAAGATAAGCATTCTCAAGCTTTTACAAATGTAATTAAACTCAAACTTGAGAAATATATCGACTTCGTTTTGTTAGAAAATATGGAAACTTGTTATAGTAATGAAACTTTCTTGTCATATGAAAGATGTTTTTACAAATCGGTTATAAGAAAGTTTAGCATGGATTGCTATTAACCTCAACAAAGTCTAAGCTATTAACCCAAAACACACAAGTTTGTGTCAATCATGAAGTGTATAATATCGTCACACTATTATACGGTTATAGTTTGGCTTAGTTGACCAATATTAGTCAGTATCTCGCTATATTTTTTCTTAGCCGGCTAAACTGATTGCCTAGAGCATTAATCCTAGTAACATTACCCTTTGTTAGACAGCTAACATTTACGCATACAGTTAGAAATAAAATTAACGTGCTATGGTTTTGAGTGGCCGGCTCAAACAAAAGTTATATAATCTAATAATCAAGATAGAACCAAACAATTATTAACACCAGATTAAAGAGTTATACGATGCTTGGACATTAACAAGACAAAAATCAATTATAGTATTAATTTAATATTAGCTGGTAATTGAATGAAAAAATAGTTAATAGAAACACAAGCAAACTAATTGTGAAGCACAAGTTGACAAGAAATAGAATCTGAAATACATCAAACTAAACTTTCAGATAATTAAACACATAAAAATCAACTTCTTTCCCTGAAACACAACCAAACCTTCAACAATAAAAAAAGAAAAGAGACACAAGCAAACAAAATTTTGCACAATCTGCCATAACTTGAGGTATGGAATTTCTCTAACGCCGGTGAGTTCTTCTCCGACGGCGAAAATCCTTTCCGGCAATTGATATGGCGGCGCCTGCGTTTCTTCGTTCTCCACCATACATATCAGTTACGGAGAATAATATAATATTTTCGTAGATGAGAGAGAAATCACTAATGTGAAATATTCTAATTTTAAATTCAATCCTAAAACAGTGAAAAGATATGCAACCTGACAAATAGATACTCACATTAGAGAGAAATCACTAATGTGAAATATGTATTTGCGTATCCTAATACAAGATTTGACCTACATGTAGAGGATGATGATATATTTGTGCAGTAGGGGTAGCAGGGTAAAAGATGCACTTCAAACAGTGACGATTTAGAGGGGATTGGTATTTCGCTAAATATGGAGAAGTTCTTTGGTAGGACTCCTAATTTCTCTAGAAAGAATGGAGCACGTATTATAAGTTTTTTTGTGTGTAATGAGAGATTGGTGTAGGCAAGCACCTCTGTTTTTAGTTTTCATGTTTCTGTTATCATGATGGTATTGCCGTTTGGGTTAAGTTTGCTACGGGTTACAGTATTTGTGTGGTAAGATTCAGTAAAGACAACAAATAAACATGAATATAAATTTTGTTATTATAATGACAAACTGAGGTTATGTAGAATAATCTACAGTATGTCAAAAAAGTTACGAGTAATTTTCTTTCATATTGATTACAAGAGCACATACGGTTCTAATTTTCTTTCATATTGATTACAAGAGCACATACGGTTCTACCAACGTAATACTTTACCTTATTATCATTACCAATTAAAAGATTTTTAAGTTAACAAAAATTTTAAAATAAATATTTAATTACTTTTAAAATATTTTTATTTGACAGAAAAATTTATAAAAGAATAAGAAGAATATAATAATTTTTAAAAAATAGAAAAATAAGAAGAAGAAAAATATTATTTAAAAAAAAAAAAAGATTGAAAAACTATGAGGGATCAGATGATAAGAAAATTGGAGCGCCCAATTGTCGTAAAAGGTTTTGAGCGGAACGCTCTTCACGCATTTAAATGTGCGTGATTAAACCCAATCCTCACTTCCCCTTTAAACCTGAAGGATCATATTTTCTAAGTCACGCACTTCGTCTTGTTTTATAGGCCCACTCGTCATCACACGTCTCTCTACCCAAGCGATGTGGGACACTTTTAGACTTACTTTGTTCCCCTCTCACCACTTCGCTTCTTAGATGGAAAGTCTCTGGTTCGCTTGGAGGGTTTCAAACTTCATAAGATATAATATTGGTTGTAGAGTCTGATACAGAAGAAGCTCTTCAGCAAAGGCAAATTGACACGAAACATGGTGGCACGTAAGAGAGTTTTATTGGCCATGCCTCTCTATTGAACTCCAAATTTCTGATAATTAACAAAGAAATAAGTTTAAGTTTTATGTGACTCAATCAAATTTATTTGTAAGTTTTCTTGTTATCTCCGCAACATCAACACTGACTACAAACGTATAAAGTTGCAAAAGTGGATTCTGTAACGGTAAGATTCATATCATAGTGGGATTGATCATGTGTGGCCTAGGACGCAGCCATAACTGAAACGCGAACAAGGCCTAAACACGTGTTTTTGTGACTTTTGTCTACTATAAACGTATCTAAATTTTTGACTTGTAATAAGACCGGACGGTCCAAAGCATCAAATCAAAAACTCTTTTCTCCACCTCGTTTCTTTCATTACCATATCCTCTCTGTTTCTAGAGAAAAAAGCATCACAATGGAGGCTTCTCAAGAACCTCAACACCTTCCAAACTACATGAAAGATGACAACGTTAGCCAAGAAACCAAGAAGTTGATATCTTCACTTCCCTCAGACAAAGATTTCATGGGTTACAATCTCTACAACTACAAAGGCTGTTGGTACTATCCCAACACACTCCAAGCCGTTCTTGACGTCCAAGACCATTTCAGGCCACGAGAGAACGATATAATCCTTGCTTCTTTGCCCAAAGGTGGTACCACTTGGCTCAAATCTCTAGTTTTCGCCGTTTTACATAGAGAAAAATACCTTGAAAATCCCCAAACAACTCATCCTCTACTCTCACAAAACCCTCATGACCTAGTCCCGTTTCTTGAGATTGAGCTATACGCTAGTAGTCAAACTCCGGATCTCACAAAGTTTCCTTCTCCTATGATCTTTTCTACACACATGCACTTAAATACATTGCGTGAAGCTACCAAAAAGTCTTCTTCCTCACCATGCAAAGTCGTCTACGTGTGTAGAGGTCTCAAAGATACGTTTGTCTCCGGTTGGCATTACAAGAACAAGTTGCATCGCACCGAGATGGATCAAGCTAGTTTTGAGCTCTTGTTTGATTCTTACTGTAGGGGAGTTACCTTGTACGGACCCTATTGGGAACAAATGTTGAGCTACTGGAAAGGGAGCTTAGAAGACAAGGAGAATGTTCTATTTATGAGGTATGAAGAGATCGTTGAGGAGCCTCTTATTCAAGTCAAGAGGCTCGCTGGGTTCTTGAATTGCCCGTTCACCAAGGAGGAAGAAGAGGGGGGTTCGGTGGAGAAGATCTTGAAGCTGTGTAGTTTGCGTAACTTGAGCAACTTGGAGACTAACAAGAACGGGACTACGAGAATTGGTATAGATTCTAATGTGTTCTTCAGGAAAGGTGAAGTTGGTGATTGGAAGAATCATCTCACTCCTCAAATGGCTAAAAGGTTCGACGACATTGTTGAAGGTAGACTACAAGGTTCGGGTTTGACATTTCAATAAGGTTGTGTTTATGTTGTTGTTTTAACTTAAGCAGACATAAAATTTTAAGGAATAAATTGGTGTTTATGTCATGTTCTTAGCTTTGAATAAAAAGTCTAAAGGTTATTATTACAAAGCAGGTTGATCAGAACTACATGACCTCCAAGATTCTAAGAGCATGTAGATTTAACCAAGTTCTTATCACTCGCAAATCAAATTTGAATAATTATATTTAATTTACATAAGCTAAGGAAGAGTCCTTAACTAAGGAATTTAAGGCTTTGATCCTTAGTGACATGGCAACGCCTATTGTTGAATTTTTTTATTTTAAAAAAAAAAAAATTTAAACCCTAACCCTTAAATCTCATAACTCTAAATTCTAAATCTAGATTAGTTAATCTAATGGGTATAAATGTATTTTACACTCTTTAATAAAGTATATTTTGGTCATTTTTTCCTTATAGGTTATATTTGTGAAAAAAACATTTTTTTAAGTTTTTCTAAGTAATTTTCTCATAAAAAAATTTAATTTTACATGTTTTAAAATTTAATATTTTTTTCCCTAAAAACTTCAAAATGGAAAACACCATTGGACGAACATTTTTAATTAGAATCCTTAACTATTCAAAAAATAATTTAATAATACTAAGGACTCCAATGGTGGTAAAACCATTGTAGATGCTCTAAGTCATTAAAAAAAACAAAAAATAAAAAGATTATAAGTCATCACAACCAATCCATGTTGGACTGCTTTCCTCGCTTGCGGTTTACCATCTTATTGTACCTGCACCCAAAACAACAGATAATGGTTGGATACAATTCATATATCTTTGACCCATGCATGTAAGAGTAGACTTGTAAACAAACCTCTCGATATGATCTAGTATCAAAAGCCTTGGCCCTGGTGGAATGTTAACCTCTTGTAGGACACTAAATTGATATATTCATTAGAAAGGGGATTAGTTTATAGTTGAGCAATCAATGAGAGACTCAAGTTTGAAGCTCTTAGGAGATGTATGTATGGTATAACCTATCAGTGAGCAATGGTAAGGTGGGATCAGTGAGATGTCCCTTTTTGAAGTTCTTCTCGTATTCCTCAAGGCCTAGCTTCGACAGCATAGTTCTTGCCTCTGTGTAAAAGGCGTCTTGGGCATTGCGTGATTTGATTGTCACACTCACCTCAAAGGAAAACACAAACCGTGTTAATTAAGAAGATATACGTACTCTTTTGTATTATTAAATCATGAATCCAGTTTAGCACCTTACAATGTTCCTGCCAAAGCAGCGAAATAAGCAGCGCCGAAGAGTGCGTGTGCAGGTTGTCCTTTCAAGCCTTTCATCGCAAAAGAGGTTGCCAACCCAGCACCTGCTCCTGAGACCATGCTGCAAAGTTATGACCAATATCAAAACTCAACCATATCCAAAGTCTGTAATAATATATAACAGTAAATATTACCCAAAGAACAATGTCAAATTAAGATATTAGAGAAAAAACTTGAAGATTCTTAGTGTAACACTTGTGGATAAACAAAAGTGTATACGTAGTCTGTACTCAGACAAGGAAACATATATATATATATATATATATATATATATATATATATATATAGAGGATCAAAAGAATGAAACGTTACAAATTCATAAGATCATCTTTGCCTCTGATTCCTCTCATTATGGATTCAATTCCGAAAAATGAAGCGTATACTGCTGCACCCTCCCGAGCACACTCACGACCGTACTGATTCAATGCAACCCAATTCTCTATGATTAGAAAGGACATTACTTGGAAAAGGGGTTTAGGGTTTTTATGAAGCTGAACAAAACCTGAGTTCGTGTCAGTTCGGCTAGGGCTCGAGGGTAACGCCGGACCATTGGGGCAATGATGAATGTTCCTGTTATACCGCCGAAAGCAGCTCCGAAGACACCGCCAGATACGGTCATGAAGACGGCTTCTGTCAACTTGTACATAGTTGGACTAATTGTCTTCGGTGAAGAATGCTCCATCGTATCTCCGCTGCCCATGACTAGCCTCTCCTCTCCTCCGATGATTTTTTTTTTCGTTTTCCTTTTCTTTGCTTCTGCTTATGTCTCACTTTTATAGCAAAGAAAATTGATAATGGATCTTGTATTAGGTTTTTAACTTGTAAATTAAGTATAACTGGGAGAATAAGTACAAGTAGGATGAAGTTGTATGTATAAATATTTCTAAAATAAATATATTATTATAATTGATTGATATTTACTTTAAATTTTATATTAATTTATAGTTTATATTTATACTACTTTAGTTATATATATATATATATATAATTTTAGTATGTTATATTTAGTCAGTTTTATTGTTTTTACGGTCGATTTAGTTATCATTTGAATATATTAAATTCTATTTATTACTTTGAATTCAACTGTAATCTTTTTTATTCTAAATATATTAAATTTTTGATTAATTGTCCTAAATGTATTTATGTTGTTGTTATCTTAGAAATATAAGTATATCTTAGTAAGAGTACGTATAACATAAGATTTTTTGTGCTTAGAACGAAAAAAATAAAAACTAAAGTATCTGATTCTAAATTACATACATAAGTAACTAATAAATTTTTGGAATCTTATGAACAGATATAAATATTTACAATAATTAAAATATTTTATAAATTCTAAATAATTTTATGCCTTAGATTGATAGGATGATAAACTGAAATTTATTTTATATAATTTTAAAAATAAGAATTCTGATTTGCTTAAGTATTTAGCTTATGGTTATATTAAGTTTCACAAACATAAAAACATCAAAAGAGTTATTAAGAAAACATATAATTTTAACTATTAAAATATAGTATATCTACCTCGTTAAATTATCTATCTTTCAACATGAGATGAGTAAGGCTAGTAGTATTATTTTTCGATTCGGTAGAGGATGAGCTAGAAGAATAGGAATGAGACAGAAGTCCGTTTTTCCTCAGCTCATCTAGTCTTTGCTGGGTAATTTGAAGACTAGGCTGAGCATTCACGTTAAGCATGCCACTACGTGAAGGAAACATGGAGATAAACTTCTTTGAAGGCACCCATTTAAACCTCTGAGTGTTGTTCACAGGAGGCCCTTGTTTCCTTTGCTGATGATGAGGTAAGTTGAGATAAGCTTCTTGACCATATAGTTTCAGCGCAGATTCATCATAAGCCATGGCTGCTTCTTCAGCAGTAGCAAAAGAACCAAGCCAGAGTCTTGTCCTCTTCTTGGGCTCTCTGATCTCAGCCACCCACTTTCCCCATGTTCTTTGCCGAACTCCACGGTATCGACAAAGAGCGTTTTGTGGACCGCCTTTGCCACGAGCTGGACCTTTCTTCCATTGTTTCATTGAGGATGATCTCTCCATTTAAGATTGAGAGTGTTTGAAGAAAGAAAGAAGAGATGGATACGATGATGATGTGAAACTTAGAAAGAGTTGAGTGTTTATATAGTGTCACGGTTTTATTCACTTGTAAGAGAATTTTTTTCTTTTTCACCCGCGCATGTGATCGTTGCTTTGTGTTTGTTTTCAGAAGACTCGTTGCCTTTTGTGTTTTTGTCGGAAACAAGTCTTGTTTTAACCAGATGATATCAACTTCACATTTTCTCTGATTCTACATTAGGATAAAACTATAATAAAAATAATCATATAGTTCAGTCACATAAATTATATTGTTTGTTATGCATACACTGACTTTGAGAAAAGAAAGAAGTACGCTGATCAAACTTAAAAAAAAATGAAAAGAAAACAAAAGTGTCCACAATATTTGTTGGTTTGAATCCCGTTCAATAACTTTAAATCAAAATAATTAGTAGTAGGCTGGTGTGTAACATTGGATTTTGTTAAATTGCATTGCATTGGGGGGGGGGGGGTCAACTTTGTTTGATGAAAACATGGTACCTTCAAAATATAAGTATTTAGACTTTTTATTTTCAAATTTGATTATTATGTGGTGATTTAAAATGTTTATATATCATTCGTTCACACTTTAAAGAAAAGAAGCTTAATATGCTTAATTTTATATTCTTCAAAAGTATTGAATTTTAATTTTTTTTTTTTTCTCAAGATTTCGGAACAAATTTGGACTCAACTCGTCATACGCTTAACTTTAGTATGTCAATAATGTTATAGTTAGACCGATATCTAGTGAGACAAATCAAAAGATGCTCCCATGATTCTTTTTCTGAGACACTTGAAAACGCTTTTGGGTTTTGTAATTATTTTTCCTTCTTTTTTTGATTAAAATTTATTTTTCCTTTTTCGTTGTCTTCTTTAGGAGGAGACTTCGAGGGACGTAAGGAAAGAGAGGCAAAGTCACGAGCCACACACACACATAAGAATCACGTGTACGCTCGTGAGAATGCACTCTTAAGTGTTTTTATAGATTCTTCAGATTTAAGCGCCGCTACGTTCATCTATATACCATGATCATTCCCTCTTACGTTCACCACGTTTCCCATTTCAGTCCTTCCACTTATTAAAATAAGAAAGTGATTATACTCATACATAAAAGTAGACCATTTGTTTGTATTTGATCGTATGCAGTATGCTCATACCCAAACCATTTGTTTGTATTTGATCGTATGCAGTATGCTCATACTCAACTATGTAAGGTCACCCGCAACGGGGATTTTTCGTCGGTCCTTGTTGTTAATCCTTAGGATTAATTGTTTTTTTAATATTATTTTGGCAAATAATTCGACGGATCAGTCCGTAAATAAGAGGTAGAAGGACTTGATCCTTACTGCACGTGTCGGAGGCTAATTGGGTCGGGGTCTTTTGTGCTTGTGTATAGCGAGAAAAAAAATCATTCCCGACCAAACATAGAAAAAAAAAATTAGAGTGAAGAGGAAAAGGCGATTTCGGGTTATCTTTCTAGTTTGTGTTCTCCGTGATCTTCAAAGGGAGATCGTATTCTTTTGTCGTAGATTTGAGGCATAGATTAGGTCCCTTGTTGTTATCCCCTCCATGCAACCTTCGTATTTCGATTTGAATCGATTTGGGGCTTTGTTCGAATTAGGGTTTGGGAAAGATTCGGGTTTTCAATTCCTTTCTGTCTGTGGTTCTTCGAATTAGGGTTTAGGCAAGATTTGGGGCTTTCTTCGAATTAGGGTTTAGGCATGATTTGGGGCTTTCTTCGAATTAGGGTTTCGATTTGGGACTTTCTTCGAATTAGGTTCCTTGTTGCTGTTCTTGTTTGTTCTTAAGGTTTCTTCTTGTTTGTTTACGGTCTCTGTTATAGTCCCAATGTTTAGTAATGATGTTTAGTCTTCTAGCTCTTCTTGATGTTTAGTCTCTCATGCTTACGGTCTCTGCTCTCTAATTTGAAGTTTTTCTGCTTGTTGTGTGTTTCGTTTTGGTTAGATTATTTAGGTTCCTTGTTGCTCTGTCTTCAATTGCTTAGATTAGGTTCCGTCTTGTTCTCTGTTAAGTCATGATGTTTATCTCTTCTTATGGTTTCTTCTTGCAAATTACTAGTCTTTCTTCTTGCTCTTTCTGCTTGCTATGTGTTTTGTTTTGTTAGATTAGGGTCCTTGTTGCTCTGTGTTTACAATTGCTCTGTGTGTTTTATCTTATGTGTTTAGTATTTCTTCTTGCTCTATTTCAATACGTTTTTGTTCTCAATAGATCCAACGTTGCTTTCTTTTCTTTTAGTCGGGTTTACATGGGTTTACTTTATAAAAAACGTTACTGTGTGGTTAATTCTGCCCCTTGATCTGTGTTCGTTCTCTTTTGTTGCTCTGTGTTTTTAGTCTTAGTGTTTAGTGTTTCTTCTTGCTTACATTTATTAAACTTGTTTTTTTTGCAGGGCAAAGAACCATGGGTCAAGACTATTCTTACAGTCAGCCTTCTTCATCAGAGGACTATGACTATTTATTTGAGGCAGAAGCTGCTATGTACGCCGATGAAGCCGACAGTCGGATTACAGTCAGCCTTCTTCATCAAGTTCTCTCGACCACCTCCATCAGCGGATCCCCTTCCCTCTCACGGTGGTCCATCCAGATACTTTGTTGTTCATAAGGTAAACAAATCAAACTCAAGAACATTCATAGATTCATAAGAACATTCATAGTTTTATATGAACACCATATATTGGATCTATATGAATCCTAAAACTTATTGAATCTATTAGATCTAAAATCTATCTCTAAGAATTAATCTAGAATGTTTAGATATAAATTGTTGGTTGATTCAAAGTAGTTACTTTGAATCCTTAAAGCATATTGAAATTACCTAAAGATCTATATGAATCTTCTTAAAGATCTATGTTCATCTGATTCTATAAATCGGATTGTTCGAAGGATCAAAACATATAAGCGAATTCATTTGATCAAACCCGCAGCACCAGTTGTTCTTGCTGGTTGCATAAGTCGGCCATTTTTTCCTTAAGCCACAACCGGCTTAGATCCCATAAATCCTTTACCGGAATTGTTTCCGGCGAGGATCACCTCCGGCCACCGCTTTTCCGGCCAGGTTGTTTGAATTCTTCAGTTAAACCAAAATCAAAACTGAAAATAAAGTATTTAATGAAAATATTTGACCAATTGATTATTGGATTTGTAACTGAAAAGTTTTTAAACTTTCAGATTTTTATAAATGCATTTTAATGCATATCTTTGACTAATAAATGTTTTATAAACTATAGTATGAAAAGATCTTTGAAAATCGATTTCAAAGGATGATTGAAAATCAGATATGATGAATACAAATATTTTACTAGTTAGTATTTACTAGAATTGGATATGTATTTTGATGGCCATTATACATATCCATCCCTTTAAGCTATTTTCCAAAGCTAAAACCCCAAAACTTATTTGGCTAAAACCTTAGAATCCAAATTGGCCATGATCTTTACCGATCAATGAAATTTTTCGGCCAAGTCTCTATCCGGCCATTAGCATTTTATAAAACCGGACACAAGCTTTCAGCCTTAAAATCTTCGGTCAAACCGAATTTAATTTTCAAAATTAAAAGGCTTATTCATTACAAACCATTGACCATCAATGGTCTGATTTTGTAACTGGAATTTTTCAAAAGGTTTTTATGATCTCCTAAATGCAAATTCAATTGCATATCTTTGACCATTAATATTTGATCTTTGTAACTGAAACTTTATAAGTTTCTAGTCAATGCAAATTCAAATTCAAATGCATTAATGATTGGTCAAAGTTTTAAACCTTATGATTTCAAAATAAATGCATAACTTTGACTAGGTATATCTTATAACCTATAGTCCAAATGCATAGTCTCTTCTGAAATCTATTTGACCTTATAAATGTTTGTCAAAATATATTCTATCCTTTGAAAGATAAAGATTTTCTTAAAGATCGTTTGAAACTTGAAACCCCCATAAAATCCGAGTTTTATAGATCAAGTTTAGATCATCGGTTTAAAAACCATAATTTCGGATTTATGAACACTTTATGTGTCTGACCAGATTAATCCTTGAAGCTTAGAAATTCTACTTTCCAAATTAATCATACAAATGGTCTTGAAACCCTTAATAAAATCAGGGGGAGAATTGGGTATAAGATTTAATTAATCGTTTCAACGAATGAACAGACAAATGGTCATGTGATCTAATAGACCTTATGGTCCTATATATATAAAGGCCGTGTGACATTGCCTATTGTCACACACTTATCTCATCATTGATGATTGATATTCTTATTGATAAGGCCTCAAGGATCACAAATTTATTAAAGCAAATAAAGATCATAAGATATAAGTGGCTAAAAGCCTTAATGAAATCATATGCATTAAAGGTTATATTCCTTGCATTCTGAAAGCTTGATTTGCTCATTGAAAATCCAGATGTCGAGTCTTGAACTCTCTGATTATCCTGCTCTCAACCTCTCTGGAGATAATTACCTAGAATGGGTAGAGAACACCCTAAAGGCCATGAGAAGCGAAAGCCTCGGGAAGAGCCTCTATGTGCATTTTGATGATATCCCTATGAGTGCTATGGATAGAGCTAAAATGATTATTCGTTTACACATTGCTGAGGAACTCAGAGACCTATACCAGAATGTTGGGGATTCTAATAGCCTTTGGTTAGAATTAAAGCATAAGTTCAAACCAGTATTACTGCAAAAGGCTAAAGATAAATGGGAGACCATCAGGTTCCAGGATTTTGAATCCGTGGAAAATTATCATCATGCCCTGATGGAGATTGTTTATAGTCTTGAACTATGTGATGAGATGATAACAGATGAGGACGTAATGTTTAAGACCTACACCACACTCCATCCAGAGGATGTGTTGCTGTCTCATAAAGTTAAGAAATTTACCACCTATGATGATCTCCTTTGGTACCTTTTGGCCTATGAAAATCTTAAGCAGCAAATGGTCGATGAGCCTTTGGAATATGCCGATAAGCTTCTGAAAGGAAGAAATAAGAGCTTATGGAAAGAAGCGCCTAATGGCAGCTCATGAATTACAAGGCAAGATTATGTAATGATCTTTAATATTCTTATTTTGTTTCATGATTTCTTTGATACTTTGCCTATTTCAAAGAATCAAAGAAATTCATGAAACAAAATAAGAATATTAAAGATCATTACATAATCTTGCCTTGTAATTCATGAGCTGTCATTAGGCGCTTCTTTCCATAAGCTCTTATTTCTTCCTTTCAGAAGCTTATCGGCATATTCCAGAGGCTCATCGACCATTTGCTGCTTAAGATTTTCATAGGCCAAAAGGTACCAAAGGAGATCATCATAGGTGGTAAATTTCTTAACTTTATGAGACAGCAACACATCCTCTGGATGGAGTGTGGTGTAGGTCTTAAACATTACGTCCTCATCTGTTATCATCTCATCACATAGTTCAAGACTATGAACAATCTCCATCAGGGCATGATGATAATTTTCCACGGATTCAAAATCCTGGAACCTGATGGTCTCCCATTTATCTTTAGCCTTTTGCAGTAATACTGGTTTGAACTTATGCTTTAATTCTAACCAAAGGCTATTAGAATCCCCAACATGCTGGTATAGGTCTCTGAGTTCCTCAGCAATGTGTAAACGAATAATCATTTTAGCTCTATCCATAGCACTCATAGGGATATCATCAAAATGCACATAGAGGCTCTTCCCGAGGCTTTCGCTTCTCATGGCCTTTAGGGTGTTCTCTACCCATTCTAGGTAATTATCTCCAGAGAGGTTGAGAGCAGGATAATCAGAGAGTTCAAGACTCGACATCTGGATTTTCAATGAGCAAATCAAGCTTTCAGAATGCAAGGAATATAATCTTTAATGCATATGATTTCTTTAAGGCTTTTAGCCACTTATATCTTATGATCTTTTGAGATAAGTGTGTGACAATAGGCAATGTCACACGGCCTTTATATATATAGGACCCTAAGGTCTATTAGATCACATGACCATTTGTCTGTTCATTCGTTGAAACGATTAATTAAATCTTATACCCAATTCTCCCCCTGATTTTATTAAGGGTTTCAAGACCATTTGTATGATTAATTTTGGAAATTAGAATTTCTAAACCTCAAGAATTAATCTGGTCAAACACATAAAGTGTTCATAAATCCGAAATTATGGCTTTTAAACCGATGATCCAAACTTGATCTATAAAACTCGGATTTTATGGGGGTTTCAAGTTTCAACCGATCTTAAGAAAACCTTATCCTTCAAAAGATAGAATATACTTTGACAAACATTTATAAGGTCAAATAGATTCCAAAATAGATTATGCATTTAGACTATAGGTTATAAAATATACCTAGTCAAAGGTATGCATTCATTTTGAAATCATTTATGAAATCATAAGGTTTTAAAACTTTGACCAATCATCAATGCATTTGAATTTAATTTTGCATTGACTAGAAACTCATAAATTTTCAGTTACAAAGATCAATATTAATGGTCAAAGATATGCAATTGAATTTGCATTTAGGAAATCATAAAAACCTTTTGAAAAATTTCAGTTACAAAATCAGACCATTGATGGTCAATGGTTTGTAATGAATAAGCCCTTTAATTTTGAAAAATTAAATTCGGTTTGACCGAAGAGTTTAAGGCTGAAAGCTTGTGGCCGGTTTTATAAAATACTAATGGCCGGAAGAGACTTGGCCGGAAAATTTCATTGATCGGTAAAGATCATGGCCGATTTGGATTCTAAGGTTTTAGCTTTGAAAATAGCTTTAAGGGATGGATATGTATAATGGCCATCAAAATACATATCCAATTCTAGTAAATACTAACTAGTAAAATATTTGTATTCAAAACAATCATATCTGATTTTCAATCATCCTTTGAAATCGATTTTCAGAGATGTTTTAGATCTTGGATATTTTGACAAATAATGTCAAATGATTTCATAAGAGAATTGATCTTATCTTATGATTAATTTAAATCAAGACTATAGTTTATAAAATGTTTTCATACTATAGTTTATAAAACATTTATTAGTCAAAGATATGCATTAAAATGCATTTATAAAAATCTGAAAGTTTAAAAACTTTTCAGTTACAAATCCAATAATCAATTGGTCAAATATTTTCATTAAATACTTTATTTTCAGTTTTGATTTTGGTTTGACTGAAGAATTCAAACAACCTGGCCGGAAAAGCGGTGGCCGGAGGTGATCCTCGCCGGAAACAATTCCGGTAAAGGATTTATGGGATCTAAGCCGGTTGTGGCTTAAGGAAAAAATGGCCGGCTTATGCAACCAGCAAGAACAACTGGTGCTGCGGGTTTGATCAAATGAATTCGCTCATATGTTTTGATCCTTTGAACAATCCGATTTATAGAATCGGATGAACATAGATCTTTAAGAAGATTCATATAGATCTTTAGGTAATTTCAATATGCTTTAAGGATTCAAAGTAACTACTTTGAATCAACCAACAATTTAGATCTCAACATTCTAGATTAATTCTTAGAGATAGATTTTAGATCTAATAGATTCAATAAGTTTTAGGATTCATATAGATCCAATATATGGTGTTCATATAAAACTATGAATGTTTTTATGAATCTATGAATGTTCTTGAGTTTGTTTTGTTTACCTTATGAACAGCAAAATATCTGGATGGACCACCGAGAGAGAGTAGGGGATCCGCTGTTGGAGGTGGTCGAGAGAGGCTGAGAACTGGCCGGAAAACTCAAGAACTGGCCGGAATTCTCAAAACTGGCCGTCGGTTTAGAACGGGCGTTTAGAGCGCGTCTGAGATCTGATTCACGAGCGGTTTGCGGCGTTGGATTCATCTCGTCAAGAGCTTCAAAATGATAGGTGGCTCGGCGTCTGAATCCTTACGGTTAGGTAGATATGATCATTTAAAGTTGCGGCCGAAATAAGACTTTTGTGGCCGCCGGTTACAAGGCTGAGCGCCGGAGGAGCTGGCCGGGGAGGAGATCGCCGGTGGAGAGGAAGAACTCAGCTGGAGGGCGTCATCGTGCTGATAACGTGTTATAAAACTAGAGAAAGAGAGAGCATTTCGATTGCAAGAGAGAGAGAGAGATGTGAGGAATGTTGTTTATTCTCATTAGCATATCACCACCTTTATATAGTGGTGAGAAACAAGGGTTTACAAGAGACAAAATATCTAGAGCATTGAATGCAACTTTGACCACATTTATTACATAAGATTGTGCATAAGAGAAAGCTAGATGACTAAGGCATGGCCGGCTGGTTGAACCTCTACGGGCGGACTCGGATTGGCTCGGTTCAATGTGTCGCCATGGTTAAGTCTTGGACGGACCGGATGTGGTATAGATGGTCTGGTGTAAACCTCCTCTTGTACTTGGTGAAGCATGTGGTTATGGACAATCCACACAATGGATTTATAACACTCCCCCTTGGATGCCATAACCATATGAGTTCATAATATGCTTAATGTTGCCTCATTAAAAGATAATGTATCAGCAGCAGGACCGTTGGCATCCAAGGGATGTTGAACATTAAGCATATTATGAACTCATATGGTTATGGCATCCAAGGAGGAGTGTTATACTGTTATAAATCCATTGTGTGGATTGTCCATAACCACATGCTTCACCAAGTACAAGAGGAGGTTTACACCAGACCATCTATACCACATCCGGTCCGTCCAAGACTTAACCATGGCGACACATTGAACCGAGCCAATCCGAGTCCGCCCGTAGAGGTTCAACCAGCCAGCCATGCCTTAGTCATCTAGCTTTCTCTTATGCACAATCTTATGTAATAAATGTGGTCAAAGGTGCATTCAATGCTCCAGATATTTTGTCTCTTGTAAACCCTTGTTTCTCACCACTATATAAAGGTGGTGATATGCTAATGAGAATACACAACATTCCTCACATCTCTCTCTCTCTCTCTCTTGCAATCAAAATGCTCTCTCTTTCTCTAGTTTTATAACAAGTTATAGTTATTTGATCAAAAGATGTTTATTATTAAATTTATTTTTAGTTTTGTTTTTAAGATCTCTGAAAATATGCAGTAAAAATTGATTGTTGAGAAATTATATTATATAAGTCAAATATAATTTATATTTTTTCTGTAATTGTAAGATATTATAGTAAAAAAAATTACTAAAAATAAATCAATTTCAATAATACTAATTATAATTCTTTTTGTCAATTAAAAATATATCAGTTTATGTTACTTAATTATTTTATGTAATCATCTAATAAAATAGATAGATATATACAAAAAAATAATTACTTTGAAAATGTATATTATATTGTTTAAAAAAAAAAATTTTTAAAGAAAAAAATATTACTTTTTCTAATATCAAGATTGTTTGTGTGAACTTTTTTTATGAAAACACATTATATACAAATATTTTTTTCATCTAAGAAGATATAGATATAAAGTATTTTATTAGTTCAAAATTATATTTTATGTTATTTAAATTAAATATTAATACTTTGTGAACTTTCCTTTTTTATAAAACCATATTATATATACTTATATTTTTCGTTTTAAATAGTTTTGTAAACTTTATAAGTGTTTCCTTTTTATTTTATATTTTTATTTGGAAAATTTTAAAAAGAGAATAACAATATTTAAATGTATTTTTAATTCTTAAGGGTATCATAGTAATCAACCAGCGTGAAAGTTAACGTGAGTGTGACACCTAAGAAAATGACTTCTCAAATAATATTATAGAGATATGTATATATATTGGATAATTAGAAAGTCAATAGCTATTACGTATATAATTAAATTTGTGTAAATAAGTAAATTAAATTTTATTAATCCAAACAATTAATTCTTCTACTCATTTGTTTTGTTTGATGATTTGTATAAAATTCATTGTGCGTTTTTTGTAAGTTTAGTAATTTCTAACTTTAAGAAACACTAGAGACTTTTCCCGGGCTACGCCCGGTTAATTTATAAAAATATCCTTACATTCTAATTTATATATTAGATCAATGTTATCTATATGGAAAATGAATTAAGATTTTTGTAAACCTTAGTTTTTATTAAGTAAATTTTTAATTCATTATATTTAGATTATTGTAGTTGTTGCAATAGGTTAATGAATATTTTATTATTTAAATATTTGTGTTCGTTTCAATTTTTTTTAACATTAGTTTTTCGTTTTATTTTATGTTACGTGTCAACTGTTATTTTGTGGTTTTCTTTATTTATGTATCATATATTTCTATTGGAACTGTTTCTGAGATTAGATTCACCTCATCCTCAATATGGTTGACTATATTTGCTAATATGATTATAGAAATAATTTTAATATTTGGGTAGGCCAGTCGTACATTTCTTCTTTGGTGTTGCCTTAGATTAATGGGATCCCAGAGCTCAAATCCTTCCCTTCACAGGAAGCAGTAAAAAATTCTACCAAAACCTTGTTAGCATTACAAAAACAATAAATAGAGAGCATGTTCTTTTGAATATTATATATACATAAATATTGTTTAGGCGCTATGGTCGAGTAAGAGTAGATAGGAAAAGATAGCAGTATGAGATATCGATAAACTTGATCCATCGCCAGTGAGTTCCGAGTCAGCACCATGGTAGGGTTGATCAGTGGTGCGATATAAAAAAAGAGTTAATTTGAGGATTTATCTAGTTATATATTTGTAATCTCAGACCGTCAACAATGGCCTTATTGTTGGATGTATGTAGATTGGAAATTATAGTCTTTGAAGTTACTGTTTGGTTTTAAATTAATGTATTAGCTTATGTGAGTTATTTGTTTTTAATTTATATTGGGGTATGTAAATTATTTGGAGGGGCTTTGATGGATGTGAATAGGATGATGAGTAGTGCTTCTTAATGAAATGATTGTTGTCAAGTTTAGTTTGCGAGTCACTCAAATATAGAGTTTTGGAATTCAACTATCTAAGAGATTTGTCTTTCTAATCATGTGGTTCCTTTTTTGGTCCGTATTAACCTTTGAGGCTGTATTATTATTATTATTATACGTGTCTACTATTTAGGCCGAATATCATCATCGATTTTCCAAAAAAACGAAAAAGAACCTCAGAAAATGGTGGGAACATTACAGTTCTATGATTCAAAAAAAGAAAAATTTCTATGATTCAGAGTGTCATTTTCTATTAGATCCATTTGATTTATGTGTGCAGATATTGTAATTTTATAAACCGTTGAGTATTTACCTTATAGGTGTTAGAAAGTAGAATATGTTTTACTGGTTAACTGTATGTTTATTTCATTCTTTCATTCCCAGCCAACCATTATTTTATACACGCATTTCATTTTAGTATCTTCTTATTTTTTCTGACTAAATTTCATTGTAGTATCGGTATGAACATTTATTTAAAATCATATTTATTTAACAATTTCATTCTTTATATTTCACTTTAGTATAAGAATGAAGTTTATCTGAAATCATATTTTCTACCTCCAAGAAGAACACACCTTTAAATGTTTGTTAATTTAAGTTTTTATCTGTAATGATAATTGTGTGAGAAACTCCTTCAAAATTTTAATTCAGATAACACGACTTCGATGCCAATAGCCTTCTCAGATTTCATCGCCATTGTTGATGATTGCAAAGATAAGATTTATCGATTTCTTTGAACTGTTGCTTTCTTTGGACTGTTCGTCTTTTGCTATTCGATGTGTTTGCATTTTGAGAGGCGCTTAAATCAAAAATACATAGAGAATAAGAGAGATGATGACAGTACGGTTGGTGAATGAGGAAGATGAAAAGCATGTTTCGTTGTTTAGATTTTTTTTTTACTCTATAGAAGCTGGTATGATGTGGCAAAATAATTCTTTTTCATTGGTTAATTATTTAATCTGATGTGGCTTCATGAGAGGGAATGATTAAGCCCTTTTAATATAGTATAGATTCAATGCAAAATTTAAATGTATATTAAGTTATTAGTATTTGTTCAAAGCTTTTATCAAAAAAAAAACTGTTCAAATAAAATTTCATAACTAAAATATTTATGCATTTTCTATGGTATATAATTTAACTTTAAAAAAGAAAGATATATATATATATATATATATCTTTTACTTTTTATATTTATGAAATGAGACTTCCTACTTATATGATTTTGTAATCATTTGTATTTTGTCATAAACAAAATTTAACCATGAAATCAGAAACTTTTAATTTGAGACTTTTAAAATTTTCAAAATATAACATGTACAAAAAATTCTAAATTTTTATTATATGGTTACTTAAATTATTTTAATAATGTTAACTCAAAAAATTATATGGGGATACACTAATTTGTATAAAATCTTTATTATCAAAGTTATTTATTTTCATATATACTTTAGCTACATTATGTAATTTCATAATTTTTATTTAAGGAAAAAATGAGAACCTTAGTAATTAATTTTTGATTAGTGTAATAAGAAACTTATTATATATTTAGATGGACTAAACTATTCATCTAAATGTTCTAAAAATTATTGTGATGATGACAAGTGGGTACCTCAAATATTGTAATGTTTCTCTTTTAATATATAAGTGATTTGAGAAATAAATAATATAAGATTTTTCATAATTGATATCACATCATATTTATAACAGTTTTTATCAAGCCTGACGTCTCATTTTCTTAATTAATGGATCATGTTCTATATTTATTTATACTAACAACATAAATTTTTTTTTTGAAAAGGATCCTAAATTTTCCAAAAACCTATATTATAAAATTACTTTATAAATCAAAAGCTTCATTAAGTCAAACATATTAGTACTTAGATAGTCTTCTATTTATTTTTATGCATGTAAATTATAAACGACTCAAAACTAATGAAAAAGGGAAAATAATATATAACAAATTATTACGGTTTTAGTTTGATCATAAATTTATATATATATATTTCTTTTATCACAATGAGAATACAAAAACGAATCTTCTTATGAATCCGCCAAAGAGAAGTTGAGAGTGTCGATCCAATGTGGTATCGACGTGTTAACATATGAGAAAACACGATTCCTTGTTCGAGTTTATCTTGCAAGGAAGTCCGCTTTAGTATTGCTAGCTCTGGGTTGATAAAACAATTTTCCGTCTTGTAGGACAACCAAAAAGATTTAAACTCAGTAAGTTCCGCTGCAAAGGCTGGCCAATCCTTAGCTGTAGAGATCATTTTTACTAACTCTTGGGAATCAATAACGAAATAATCACAGAACCGCTGATGGTGAGATAAACATTTTATGTGCCCAAACTAAACTCTTTAGTTCTGTATGTAGTGGCAAAATTTTCTTGTGGCAACCCTGTAGTCCAAGTAGTTCTATTGATCCATCTTGAAGCTGTAATATCCATCCCACACCACTCGTGGTACCATCATTCTTCTAAAACCGTCTATGCGACACGTAAAAGTAGGCAGATCAGGAGGTTCCTTGGTATAGTCTCTAGTGTACTATCATCTGGGTCGGTCTCCTCGTTAGCTAGAAACCAAACATTACATTCACGTAGTACTAGATTTGTTGTATCCACTGGTGAGAAATCCCGACCATTGTAAAAATTTTCATTTTTTGCTTTCTAAATATAGCAAATTAACCAAGGAAAAACTCTGCATAGCTCCTCCATATTTCCACTAATATTTGCCTTCGAGAGAAGGTAGTTAATATTGGTGTAAAGGTTTTGCGAAGGAAAGATCCCTGGATCCGGTGGGATCATTGAGAGGGCCAACATTGCAAGGCTGGAGGGCATGTAAAAATCATGTGATTAATTGTTTGCTCTGCATGGCCACATCGTGGGAAGGTAGGATCGTTTCCAATATGCCTCTTGAAAAGCCTTTCGTCAACTGATACTGTCTCTGATAGAATCTGCCATAGAAAATGTTTACTTTTTTTCGGTTTTAGTTTTCCAAATTTTTTCCTTCAGAGAGTTGAGAGATGACAGCTGATTCTGAAATTCGATCTCATTATCTGGTTTGAATCTTGCAAGCATATAGCCTGACTTGACCGAATATTTCTCAGATAGATCGGTTCCAACAATACCCATACGGTTTGGGAATTCTGCTGAGGTTTATACAGTGAACCAGTGGTTTCGTGAGGGTGTAACAGGTTCCTGAGTTTGGTGGTATCTCATTCCTTTTTCACAGGGTCGATCAGATCAGACACTCTAAGGGTTGGGTTAGAGTTGTGGGGCATCATATGAGGCTTTGATGTTTCATCCGAAAGCCACAGATCTTCCCAAACAAGTGTATGTTCCTACGTTTAAGGCCTTGATTGACAAGGTCTTTCGCAGCCATAATACTTCTCTAGCCATATGATGGTCTTGACGCTTTTGGTGCTTTGAATGGATGAGAATTTCTGGAATATCTTCCTTTAAGAACTCTCGTAACTAAGGAATTTGGGTTTTGTTCCAATCGGCAAAATTTTAGTCAATAAGGCTAGATTAAATTCTTCAAGTGATCGGATTCTGATTCCTCATTCATTGTTAGGGAGGCATAATTTGTCCTATGATATCCAATGCATACCTTTTGAATTAGAGGCAGAGTTCCACCAAATATTAGATGTTGTACTAGATATTTTTTTTGGATCTTTTGGGGAAGAAATAACACGACATTGGGTATATTAGAATAGCTGATACTATGGATTTGATCATAATATCTTTACCGGCTTTAGAAAGGTGTTTTGCCGACCAGTTATTAACCATCTGGTGGAGGTTATCTTGTACATAAGCAAAAGCTTGAGTTTTGGAGCCTTGTAGTTGTTCTAGAATGCCTAGATACTTGCCATTGCCACCTTCAGTGGAGATTCCTAATATGGTCTTCAAGTTCCCCATAATATTTGGATGGACTTTTTTCCCGAAAGTGATGGCTGATTTTTTTTAAATTAATCATTTGTTCAGAGACTTTCTCATATGACTCAAGAGAGTTGAGCAAGCTAATACATTGCTCTGGGTCTTTCCAGAAAAAAGACGGTCATTTTCAAAGAGGAGATGAAAGATCGGGGGACTCGTCCGGGCCCCATTTTGAGACCCGTAATTTGTCCTGAATTTTTGGTCTTTTTTATGTTTGCTATATGAACTTATGTACAAAAGATGAATAGATATGGTGACAGTAGATCCTCCTACCATAGTCCTTTAGAAAGTGTTATATAGCTCCCAGGATTTCCGTTGATCAATACATTGTAATTATATGGCCTTTTTATATATATGCACAAACTTTCAAAATAGTACCGATTATGTTTACACAACTGAACCAATACCAATTTCATGTTTCTTCCTCAAAATATCATATATCAAATTATAAATGATTGTACACAAATATATTATGAAACTAAGACAATAAACTAAATTAAAAGCAACTAACAAAGTTAATATGATTTTAGCCTATTAACTGAATCTTAACCCCCTACACGCCGAGTTCCAAACTCTGCTGTGGGCTATGAAATCTTCTATTCAGTTAGACCATTGTTCAATGACCTTCAAGACGGACTACTTCCAGCTGGTCAAGCTACTTGAAGAAGACGACGAAGACAAATGGTCATCTTTGTTGGCTGAATTTGATGAGTTTCATCTGATTCGTTCTATGTTTACCTTCTGCTCTATATTTTTTATTCTTCACTTTCTGAACTTCCGAGCCGACCACTTTGCAAAAGGAGCTCGGTCTCGAGGTCTATCCTTCTCCCATATAAACTCTCAGCTTCCAAGCTGGATGGTTGCTTGAGGCCTACTTCTTGATAATTTCTTAATAAGATATGGATCTTTCGACGCCAAAAAAAAAACAAAATTTTTAAGAAACTGAATAAAGAAATATTGTGTAAAGTATTGATAATTAACTGAAAAGAATGTTATCCATAATCTATATATAATAGCAAACTGAAAGTGACATCAGCATTTTTTTATAGGAAAAAAAAATTCAATCCAATGGTCATAGTTAACTTGATTTTAAGATCTAATGGACCAAAAAAAACCTATTCATATGATTGATGATGTCATCAAATATTTGACAACTCTTCATTGAAAAGGTATATATTTCATTTTAATAGGCACAATCATATTTTTCATACATTTTCATAAGTTTAAATATTAATATTGACTTTTTAGAAGATAATATTTGTATGTGTTGTGACCGAAGAGGTATGAACGTATCGTGATTCAAGAGGTACGAACATGTCGTGACCCAAGAGGTACGAATGATTCGTGACCCAAGAGGTACAAATGTGTCTTGAACCAAGAGGTGCGAACGTATCGGAACCGAAATGGTGCGAACGTGGCAGAACCGAAAGGGCGCGAATGTATCGGGACCAAAAGGGAGCGAACGTATCGGGACCGAAAGGGTGCGAACGGTTCGGGACCGAAAGGGTGCGAACGGTTCGGGACCGAAATGGTGCGAACGGTTCGGGACCGAAATGGTGCGAACGGTTCCGGATCGAAAGGGTGCGAACGGTTCGGGATCGAAAGGGTGCGAACGGTTCAGGACCGAAAGGTGCGAACGGTTCGGGACCGAAAGGGTGCGAACGGTTCGGACCGAAATGGTGCGAACGGTTCGGGATCGAAAGGGTGCGAACGGTTCGGCACCGAAAGGGTGCGAACGGTTCGGCACCGAAAGGGTGCGAACGGTTCGGCCCGAAAGGGTATGCGAACGGTTCGGCACCGAAAGGGTGCGAACGGTTCGGCACCGAAAGGGTGCGAACGGTTCGGCACCGAAAGGGTGCGAACGGTTGGGCACCGAAAGGGTGCGAAGGGTTCGGCACCGAAAGGGTGCGAATGGTTCGGCACCAAAAGGGTGCGAATGGTTTGGCACCGAAAGGGTGCGAGTGGTTCAGGATCGAAAAGGTGTGAATGTAACGTCACCGAAAGGGTGCAAATGGAACGTCACTGAAAGGGTGCGAATGTAACATCACCAAAATGGTGAGAATGTAACGTCATCAAAAAGGTGTGAATATAACATCACCGAAAGGGTGTGAACATAATGTTACCAAAAGTGAACGAACAAAATATCATTGATACTTATGGATGCAAGTCATTAGAGTTAAGGCCGAGCCATCATGAGTGGTAAACATATTGTTCATGATCGGGTGCTATGGACTATGATCCATGATATGGATCGATGGCTCAAAAAGAAGTGTATATGAAACAGCCTTAAAGTTTTATTGTACCTTGTAATAAGTATAAAAATATAGACATTCATATGTATGGTAATGAAAGCACATAGACACTAACATCATTTTTTTTTTTTTTGAAAAATGGAAAGGCATGACTCCTGATGATAAATACTACACACCTATAGAAATGAATATACAATCCAAGGTGTATCGTGTTAAACAAATTATGGAACTACTTTATAAATTTTGTATGTCAAATTTAAATGCAAACCATTTTTAAAATTAAATATAAAAATAATCAGAGAAGGTTAATTATTTATTTGTTTCCTTAAAAGACACTTTTAAGGGTATTTAACAAATCATAAAATATATTTTTCAAAAATACTCCACATTTCATTTTATTTGGCATTCGCAACCTTTCACATTAATTGAGATTTTTATTAAGATACACAA
>CAKOAT010361820.1:147289-192876 GCA_932364175.1 Eruca vesicaria subsp. sativa
TTCAGTTTATTATGAAAAGATACAATTTTTCAACCATTGTTTTGTTTTTCATGCAATTGTCCTAAGAAATGTTTTTTAGACATACGATATTTATGGCATTAACATATTTGTTTTTCAAACAACACATCTTTTTACATGAAAGAGTCATACTTTTTCATATTTGAAGGATTACAATCTTTGGTTATAATTGTTTTTTTTTTCTTCTATTGGTCTTAATAATTTTTTTATACTTAAATTAAAATTGCTATGAGCAGTTATTTTTTTTTCAAACAACACATCTCTTAAATTTGAAGAGTCATACTTTTCCCTAATTCTTGACTTTTTAAAATTTTTTTGAAGAGTTTCAGTCTCGTGGTTGTAATTATTATGGTTCTATCTAATGGTATAACTCTTGATAACTCTTGAAACAAAACACAACTCTTGATAATCTATCAATGTACCTTTTCAGATTACTATAAATAGAATGTTTTACAGATGCAATTTTTTAAGAAAATTTATGTGTTTTTTTTTCTAATATAGGTATGATTCTTAGTACTCTTGAATATAATGTTTGATTCATTATATAGTTTTAAACGATCTTTAAAAATTTAATGTGGTGTCTGCAACAATAATTTAATAGGTTTAGTTTCAGCGAAACTAAACTACCATATCCAAACCAATCTGGCTGTAAGAAAACAACCTTTTTTTTTTTTGTAATCTCTTATTCTTCTTCTGATAAAGTCCATTTTTTTTGTTTTTCTAATCCAGTTTGTATGGAGGTACTAAGCGTCATAGATTTAAAAATGTCGTTCTTTGCATGTTAATTACAGTGTTTTAAAACATATTATATTCTTTAATTAAAAGGTTTAAACTGTTCCATCATTTCAACAAATTTTAAAAGTTTGTCTTCTCATATATAAAAAGATAAAAGAAAATGACTGCGACTTTAATATTAAAGTTTACTTAGTATTATTATGCTAAACACATAACATTTGAATTTATACATTTTCAAACACAAATTATACTTTCACTCTTCTATTATATAAGATTATTTTTTAAGTATTGATTCTCGTATAAAATAATTAGTTTATTAAATGATTCAAAATGATTGACTAACAAATATAAATTATATAAAAATTACTTTTAAAAAAACATCTTTTCTCCCGCGTGTTTACGCGCGGGGTGGTTTCCTAATATTTATAATAATATAAATTATCCGATATTTTATTTGAACCATATAAGCTATTTGTTATTCAAAATATCCCAATTATATGATCTTGACAACAATGATGAATGCATATTTCAAATCCCGGTGCATGAAGGCTGCTGATGAAGTGTATCGTGATTTCATAGAGGAGGTTTCGAGCCGGATGGTGTAGCTCTTTCAGGGTCGGATTTGAGATTTTGGAGGCTTAAAACATTTCTTAAGAACTCTCAAAATTTTTAGGGACCAAGTCAATGTTTAGGGGCTTATTCCTATATTAAAAATCTTTAAAATTTTTGGGGACCAATCTGAATGTTTCATTCGGCTGTGTCCAAGATTCGGCCCTGAACTTTCGACTTTGACTGACTCGCCTGCCAAGAAAGCCAATGATGTTATGTACACACTGTGCTTATTGACGCTTTGTGCAAAGGAGTTTCAGAGACTCTTTAACAAACTTTTCAGAGGCAGGACTTTGTTCATGTGCACTTCTTGGATAGCTGGTTTGTGTAAGCAAAGGGAACTTGGTGGATGCATTTAAGTTAAAAAAAAACAAAATGGTTTAAGAGGCTCTCGAGCTCGACTTGTTAACCTACATGACAATGATGTACTGTTTAGCTAACAAGACTTTGATTGATGGTCGAGGCTAGACAACTTTTCGATGAAATGTGGAGAAGAGAGGGTAGCCCTGATGCATCTGTTTTTGATCTCTTGATTTGAGCATCTGAAAAGGAGGAACACATGACACTGCTGCGTCAGGTTTGTTTCTGAATATGCAAACTAAGAGGTCTCTGCATCAGTGGTGCTTCATGATGCGAAATGCCGTAAACGATTTTGGAAACGAAGTGGAGCTGTACTTGAACTTAGAGATGATTAGTAAAATGTGATCTTTTACATTTAAAAATGGATACCTTTTAACAAAGTTACATGGTTATAATTGTTATATATGTATATATATATAGAAGAGTTATGAAATGGAACTTATGTCTCTGCTCTATTAGAGTCCGTCTTCAAGATTGCTCAGTGGTTCCTTTAAGGATGTTGTGTTTGCAGAGAGGGCACGTTGCTCTCATCTTAAGCCATTTAACGATACAGTTGGAATGAAAATGGTGGTTACAAGGAAGAGTATGAAGCTCTGCTCCATCTTCGTAAGAGCTCAGACATATACAACAGTCCTGCAGATAAATCATAGTAAAGACATCTTTCAAACTCTATACAACATTACCAGATACTCTTCGTAACAGATTGGCCTTACCGCATCCTCAGCAAGTAATGTTCTTTCAGTTGCTAAGCATAATCCACCAGTCAAAACAGGAACCATTTTACCGGCTCCGGTATTACTCTTCTCCTTGCAACAAAAAGCATGAAACTTGTACATGGGAAGAACACCAAGCTCCGCCTCTGATACCCCTTCCTGTATAAACCCGCAAAATTGTAATCTTTTAAAGACCCACAAAGATGGATGTTTTTGATGTTCATACCGTCCCAGCAACGGCGTAAAGAAGAGCGATGATGCAAGGGAGGCAACAGCAAAGAGCTATACCAACAAGGCAAGCCAACACAACACAGAAGATAGCAAAAAACACATCAACCGCCAGTAAAATCACCGACAACCTGCCAAACAAACCAAGATTTGAGGAAAACAGAGTAAATCATGTGTAGAGTTTTAGCAATGTGATTTTATATATTACCAGTAAAGGTTAGGTGCTTCTCCTAAAAGCCTATCTCCACCTTGTACTACCAAGTAGAATCCAATTATCCACCATATGAATGATACCACAGTGTTTATGGACTCACATCTTTTTGCAAAACTGCATTCATCAGAACATACTTTTTTACAAAAAAAATTAAAAAAAAATTAAAAAAAAAAGACAAGAAGACACTAAACCATCATAAGACCAAACCTGTATGTTGTTGTTGAAAATTCACCATCTTCTACATGATCATACTCACTGTTGTAACCTTCAAGATCATCACCGGACTCCAAGTCTCTAGCTCTACGCCTCCTGTTTCTCCTCCAATACTCAGACCAAACCAACGCCACGTGGATCAAACACTGTGACCCGTATCCGCAGATCCAAACCCTGATCGGTTCGTTTGGTCTTTCTTCCACGGTGCCGACAACCATAACCGCCGACGCAATTACAAGAGCGACGTTCCATAGTATGTCAACGGCGACGACGGGCTTCGAGTAGCCCCAGTCGATGCGTCTCTCCTCGAGAGCACGCGCCGCCGTCTCACGAACAAGCATGGAGGGTGCGCGGTGGCCGGTGATCCGGCCCAAGAGAACGGCGAGAGCTGTAGGCCTGGCTGATGATGAAGAAGAGGAGCCGTGCTGACGCGGGCGGAGAAGTGGTGTGTGTTGATCACGCGCCGCCGTGGAATCAGAAGGAGAAGAGGACGAGGACGACATCGTTTTTTTAACCGACGAAGAGAATTGATTCTGCTTTCACTTTCTCTCTATCTCTAGAAAACGCTAAGTCATGGCGGACATTTTTTAAATTGACTTAAACTAGTAATTAACCAGAGTTAACGAGGATAATAATAATAATTAATTTACGATTAGACTAATAAAATGTTAATTATCATCCCGAATTATCCTTTGACCTTTTGATGTTGCCATGTCTTGTTAGCTATAAACTGGCGTTAAAGTAGTCAAGCTGCTCGTTTTTGTTGCTTATAGCGCATAGTCAAACATTTTTTTGTTTTGTTTTGCATAGTCAAAACATACATCAAAAGTGGACATTTAAAAAAACTTATCCGTGAACAAAATTGTACTCGTATAGTGGAGGTATGAGAACATCCAACTGGAGGCTGTCGATTTAACCAATAAGATGTTTATTTTGTTTTCTTGTGCACCACCAATTAAGATGTTTTATCCCCTTATAAATGGGCTTACAAGTGGTAAAAAAAGCCTACTAATAGCTATACTGATTATTCTTAAGGCCCATTTAATTTCAAAACGATAACACCTCATGTCGTTTTTGGTTCTTAGAAACTCACCTCTAAATCGTGAGACGACTTGACCGGATCGTTGATTCACCTCACCAACCGACGATATCCTTCCACCGTCGAGATCTCACTCTCTCTTTCTTTCACGGGTCTGTAACTCCCCTCCTCTTCCCGATCTTCCGAATCCTATTACTAATTTGCCATCTCACCAGCTCTTTTGGTTTAATAAGTTTTCTTCTTAGTGCAGTGACGAAAATGGCTGCTCGTATCTGGATCTTCGCCGTAGTTGCAGCTCTACTCTTATCTATTCCTTCATCCTCCTCCGCTCACGATCTCCAGATCGTCAATGCCGAGCGAATGGTATCTATATATATCTTCTTTCCTTAATGGATCCGTTTCTACTCCTTATAGAACTTCAAGTCGATGAAATTTCTCTTCGCCTTTACCGATTCTCCGATCTATGTAGTATGCTTGTTTTGTATTTTTACTGTGATGAATAGCCTAGGCCTCAATTTTATGTACATTGATATATAATGTACCTGTAGTTTCATTAATTTGAACGCATAATGATACATGAATCTCCTTTCTTGAAATAAAGTGGTGTTTTGATTCTAAATTTCTCTTCTCTTTTGTGTTGGTTTATCTCTGCAGATTGATTTAAGCTCACACATCGTGAAGGCCTTCTTGACTCTTAAGGTATCATCTCTCTCTCTCTCTCTCTCTCTCTCTCTCTCTCTCTCTCTCTCTCTATCTATCTTCAAAGCTATTCCTTTTGATGATAATACACTACAAGGTTGGAATTTGAACACTGTTTAGATATTTGAAGGTAACAGTTTCTTATCTGAATTTTGTTTCTTTTAGGTCGAAAACATTGGGAAAGATCCAGCTGCAGATATGCTTCTTGCTTTCCCACCTATCCAAATCAAGAATTTAGCAATGGTCCAAGCCATGGCAGTTACGGGAAAGAAGAAGAAGAAAACCTACTTGCCTCTTGACGTGAAACCAACTGAACAGCCTGATTCACCTAAAGACTCTGGCTACTTCCTTGTTTCCTTTGCAACCCCCTTAGCCCCCGGTGAAACTGTTACACTTGAGGTTCTTTATATATTGACTCACTCCTTGGAGCCTTTCCCAGTGGAGATAACCCAGTCAGAGTCTCAGTTGGTTTACTACCATGATAGTGCAGTGATACTGTCGCCTTATCATGTTAAGCAACAGGCAACTTTCTTTAAGACTCCTAGTGCTAGAGTAGAGTCGTTCACTAGCGTCGAACCTGCTAACCGAGCTGGGAAAGAGATCAGATATGGACCGTATGAGGATCGTGCTCCGTACTCGTACGCACCTGTTATTCTTCACTTTGAGAATAACAGTCCGTTTGCTGTTGTTGAGGAACTCGTGCGTGAAGTTGAGATTTCACACTGGGGTAGCCTTCAGATAACTGAGAATTACAGGTTGACTCATGGAGGAGCTCGGCATAAGGGTGTTTTCTCAAGGTATGTAATGGGCCTAATGGCGTATTGTATGTAGGAGGTGATTATTGGAGGTTTATCTCTAGTCATTGTATGCTATAGAGTTTCTGAATATGGTTTAGTCTTTAGAGGTAACTGTTAAGGATCATTTTTTCTGCTATCGTTGACAACTTTTCTCTGTTAGTGACACTATCTTGTCAATAGCTATGTATGATCATTAGTAGGTATTCCATTGTTCTGAAATGGCTTTCTGACTTTTTGCAGGGTTGAATATCAATCTAGACGTTCTATCAGTGGTTCATCCTCTTTCAATGCGCTCCTTGCAGTACTTCCTCCCAGAGTTAACTCTGTCTACTACAGGGATGACATCGGCAACATTTCAACTTCACATTTGCGCACAGGCTTTAAGAAGGTATATTTGTGTTGCCCTCTTCTCTTCATCTCTGGCCATTTAGGCAGTAATATTTATTCCCTACAAAATTCTCCTAAGGCTATAACTATTCAACGGGGTGTGGTGTGTTACATCAATTCACAATGATGCTCAGGAACGTCTACTTCAAACTTTATACTTGAAAAAAGTGATCAATTCTAAAAACAAGTGTCGGTTTTTTGTAGTCGGAACTTGAATTTGAACCGCGATACCCGTTATTTGGAGGGTGGAGAGCAACATTTGTCATCGGCTATCGAGTTCCATTGGAGGACTATCTCTTTGAAGCACCCGATGGCAGACGTTACTTGAACTTTACCTTTGGCTGCCCACTCGTTGAAACTATAGTTAACAAGTTTACTCTCAAAGTGGGTTTAGTTTGCATTTTCTACCAATTTTTTCGTTTTCTTTAGCTAAGCACTGTTGTTAGCAATCACTCGCTAACACAGGAAGATTATGTTTCAGGTCGTGCTTCCTGAAGGATCAAAGGACCCCTCTGCTGTTTTGCCATTCACAGTCAATCAAGACTTACAGGTACATAATCAACCGCACAGATACATGACCTACATTTGCAAATTATAGTTAACATGGATCTATAATGGTCATGTGTCAGGTCAAATACTCATACCTTGACATCGTGGGAAGAACCGTGGTTGTGTTGCAAAAGGATAATGTAGTTCCCACTCACAACGTACCCTTCCAGGTAAAAACATTACCTTTAAAACTTAGCTTCTGTCCTAGCCTAGATTAGTTCATCATGATGTTCTTGTTATTTGTTTTATTAGAGAAAGAACCCTAAAAACCTTGGTGCAATAGTTTTATCAGCAATAAGCTCAAAACTGAATATGTTCCATAAGTTTACAGATGGTTGTTGTAAAACTGATGTAATGTTATGTGATGGTTTTTTGGCAGGTGTACTATACATTCAAACCAATATACATGCTTGCGGAACCACTCATGCTTGTATCGGCATTCTTCTTTGTGTTTGTGACATCTCTTGCGTATGTACACATCGATCTCAATATCGTCAAGAAGTAGAAATCTCAGAGAAAAGTCCTTCCTTCACTTGCATCTTAATAGACTCCTAAAAGATATAAGAAGCTTTATATGACTTTTCTTGTTAAAAACACAAAGAGTTTTGTAGTTGCTGTTGCCTTTTATAGATGTATCTTTGGTTTCTAATTTACTCTTTTGGAGATAGAGTACTTTGATGGTAGAATTAGAATTATTCATCCACCAAGTGAAGTCAACAGGATTTTAACCTTTCAATGGCACCTGAAAACTAAACATTTAACAAATTAAGGAAACTAATATATAGTTCCTACAATTGCCTCCAAAATCTACGAGAAGCAAGTCGATAAAACAAATTAGATATCAACTACAAATCCAAACCGAATGCCAATGTATAACTTAAAGTAAAATACCGGTATCACCCCTGTTAGATGGGAGATCACGCACTTTTTGTTGTGTGTCTACTGATTTAATTTTACTTTTCTTTTTGGAAAACAACACTTGTGTGTTATTATTATTAATTAATGACTGACTAAAAAAGAAAATATCCACTGAAGAAACAAGGAAGAAAAGTAGATTTTTTTTTTTGGTCGGAAGGAAGAAAAGTAGATAGAAAACAGTTGTAAAATTAAACAAAACAAAAACAAATACATATATTAATAATAATCAAAACTTTTTGTAATTTTCCAGGAAACTGTAACAACTGGTGGAGCTATTGATGAGTTCCTCGTCCTCCTTGTTTTGACAGGATTCGTGCAAAGGACGCTTAAGAATAATCCTTCCGCACTTTCTTCTAAATTCGCAAAGAAAGCAAAAAAGAAAGAAAGAAAGAGGATTTTAGGGTTTCATCATCTGACATGTCAGACGCACTTTCCTTGATTCCCGCCGCCGTTCATCGCAATCTCTCCGATAAACTCTACGAGAAGCGCAAAAATGCTGCCCTTGAGGTTCTCACTTCTCACTTCTCTCTTCCTTTCATTCTCTGATGATGATGATGATTTGTAACTGCTTTGCCTCTTTTAAATTGTGTAGATTGAGAACATTGTGAAGAATCTAACTTCAGCGTGTGACCATGAAAAGCTCTCTAAAGTCATTGACATGCTGATCAAGGAGTTTGCCAATTCTCCCCAACCTAATCATCGCAAGGTTTCCTATTTCCTTCATTACTTCTTTTTCACATTTGCTAAAATTACTTTAATTAATTTATCTTTGCATAGGGTGGAGTTCTTGCCTTAGCTGCTGTTACTGTTGGCTTATCCTCAGAAGCTCCACAATACCTTGAGGTATCTTTTTAAATAAAGACTTCGAATTGTTATAACTCTTTGGCCTTTGCACTATAGTTTCTGATTCTTCTTTTTGATTTTAATGAAACATGAAGCAAATAGTGCCACCTGTTATCACCTCCTTATCTGATCAAGATAGCCGAGTTCGGTACTATGCTTGCGAAGCTCTCTATAACATTGCAAAGGTATAACACACTCTACTAGTATAATAACATTACTATCTTGTGGTACTGCCATTGAATCTCTCTTGTTTACTACAGGTTGTCAGAGGCGAGTTCATTTTTTTCTTCAATAAGATCTTTGACGCTTTATGCAAACTCTCGGCAGATTCTGATCCTAGTGTCCAAAGTGCTGCTCATGTCTTAGATGGACTTGTTAAGGTATATGAATATTTCCCTCTTTTATATTGATTTTTTTAATCGTATGCTGATTAGAGTTGTACTCTTTGTGGAATAGGATATTGTGACGGAAAGTGATGAGTTCAGGTGTGTTTTTAGTTGGCCTTTTTCTGTCTATTACTATCTGGTTCACTTTGTTGGTTTTTGGATTTTGCAGTATTGAGGAATTCATACCTCTGTTAAAAGACCGCATGAACGTCTTAAACCCTTATGTTCGACAGTTTCTGGTAGGATGGATCACTGTTCTTGACAGTGTTCCAGACTTTGATATGCTCGGATTTCTACCAGACTTTCTTGATGGTAATTGCAGTTTTTTTTTTGTTAACTTTACCTTATTCAAGTGTAGTTAATTGTGTTATGTTCAGCTGAACTAACTTGTCAGTTAATTTCCAGGGTTATTCAATATGTTGGGCGACTCTAGGCATGAAATACGACAGCAGGCTGTTTCTGCTCTTTCAGAGTTTCTTCAAGAGATTAAAAATTCACCAGTACGGTTTCTGTTGTGTCCGATTTTATAATCCCTTTTCAGTATTTTTCTGTACGTTTCTCACTTCTTGTTAGTTAGTGTGCCTTTTTAAGATTCAATCGGTAATTTTCTGACTGGAGCAATACTATTGTTAACAGTCTGTAGATTATGGTCGCATGGCTGAAATACTGGTGCAGAGGGCTTCGTCTCCTGATGAATTCACTCGGTTAACAGCTATCACGTGGGTAAGAAGATTAAAAAAAGAACATTCTTCTGCTTGGCGGTTTACATGGGAGCGACTTTGCCTTTCCGGGAATCATATGATCTGAATGGGTTTTAATTGAAAAAAATGTACTTCTGTAGATGAACGAGTTTGTAACACTTGGGGGTGATCAGCTCGTGCACTACTATGCTGATATTCTTGGAGCTATCTTGCCTTGCGTGTCTGACAACAATGAAAAAATCAGAGAGGTAGATTTGGTTCCTCCCCCTTAGTGATGGAAACTGTTGGTCTCGTCTGCAACGTTTCACTTTTTTGTGTTTATTTACTTGCATAAGGTTGCTCGTGAAACCAATGAAGAACTTCGTTCAATCCATGTTGAACCCTCAGATGGTTTTGATGTTGGTGCAATTCTCTCTGTAGCAAAGAGGTTTGTTTTTTTTCCTATGTCTTTGTTTTTGGTCCTTCCGAATGCTATCAATGTTCGCCTGATTTTGGTTGACTTCTTGCATCGACCAGGCAGCTATCAAGCGATCATGAGGCTACTCGAATTGAAGCATTGATTTGGATATCAACACTTTTAAACAAGCATCGTGCTGAGGTGGGAAGACCAGTTTTTGTTTGGCATCCTTCTTTTCCTAATTACCCCTTTTGTTCATCGCTTTAAAGCTTAAGAGGTAATATTGTAACAGGTCATGTGCTTCCTGAATGAAATATTTGATACACTGCTAAAAGCCTTAGCTGATTCGTCTGATGACGTAAGTTTTATCTCCCTGAGTGTTTCTTTGGTGAAGTCTGGTTTTGTCCAGTAATTAATTAATATGATAATGAACTCTCTGGACTTTAAAATATATCAAAGGTGGTGCTCTTGGTTCTGGAAGTTCATGCCGGTATAGCAAAAGATCCACAACACTTTCGCAAACTCTTTGTCTTTCTTATCCACAATTTTCGAGCGGATTATTCTCTATTGGAAAGGTGAGTCCCTTCCTACAATATGTCTTACAGTTTCTAGAAAGAACATAGTATTTAGTTAGTCAAAACCATTTTTTGTTTAGGCGCGGTGCCCTTATTATCCGGAGACTGTGTGTACTTTTGGATGCCGAAAGAGTCTATCGAGAGCTCTCAACTATACTAGAGGGAGAAGATAATCTTGACTTTGCTGCAACCATGGTTCAGGTGTTTCTCCCTTCCCAAATTTAAGGAATGTTTGATGGTTAAGACAATTAGATGATTGATTTAGTTTCCTAGGGCCTTGCTTTGACTTGACTTGACTGTCTTTTTCTTTTATGTTTTCAGGCACTGAATTTGATTTTGCTTACATCCTCAGAGTTATCAAAGCTAAGAAACCTTTTAAGAGGTTCGCTCGTCACTCGTGAAGGGAAAGAACTTTTGGTTGCCTTGTACGCTTCATGGTGCCACTCACCCATGGCAATTATAAGCCTCTGCTTATTAGCTCAGGTAAATTACATAAACATTCTTTTGTTTATATTTTTTTTAATCTTATCACCATCCGGTGTTGAATATCAGCAAATGGAATTATTGTCAGGCTTACCAGCACGCAAGTGTCGTTATTCAATCATTGGTAGAAGAAGACATAAACGTCAGATTTCTCGTACAGATTGATAAATTGATTCGTCTTCTCGAAACTCCAATCTTTACTTACCTTAGATTGCAGGTTTGATTGATTTATCTCAACCCAAATGATCTGTCTCCTTTTTCTGGCTTCTTCAATACATTGATACTGAAACCTATTCTCTTTTCAAGCTTCTGGAACCAGGAAGGTACCCATGGTTGCTGAAAACACTTTATGGTCTTCTAATGTTACTTCCGCAGGTAAAATACAACGAAGAGAAGACTATAACAACACTTGTTCTGTCGGTTTATCGCAAAAATGGTGGATTTTAGTAGTGACTGGTTTATTTTTTTCTGTATTCAGCAAAGTGCGGCGTTTAGGATACTTCAGACAAGGCTCAAAACTGTCCCAACGTACTCATTCAGTGGCGGTGGAGACCAAATAAGCAGAGCATCTTCAGGAGTTCCTTCCTCTCAGTATAGGCTTCATCACGAGAACGACGGTGATCCAGAAGACAATACTATCAACAGTTGTCACCAAGGAATCAATTTTGCTGCACGGCTGCAACAATTTGAGAATGTGCAGAATCAGCATCGTGGCCAGGCAAGGAAGAAAGTGAACTACTCATATAACAGCACTTCCTCTTCTTCTACATCAAAGGTTGGTAGTCACAACGCAACACATGTTTATCGAAATGCTTTGATTGGTGACACAGTTTCAGGAATTTTAATACCAATCACACAATGTTTGCCGAAATCAAGATAAAACAAATTATGTTAGAAGTTGTCTTGGATTGGTTACAGTGGGTGAAAACGCTGTTTTTTTTTCTTATTTCATTTTCTGCGATTATGTGAAGTTAGAAACGCTGCCAATTGGAGGGACATAAACTAATATCACTGTGGTTTAAATTGATGTGTTAGGAGGTGAAGACATCTAAAGAACAACAACCACCTTCCTTGACATCATCATCATCAGTTGCAGATAACAATCGACCTTCACCAAGATCTAGAAAAGGCTCTGGTCAGTTACAGCTATAAACCTCCTGGTATAGACACCACTGATCCCTTCCTCTCCTGTATATCTCTATCTTTTCTCTGTCGGGTGTTTTATTTACGACAGATTCTTCCGTCTACCCATTGTTATAGTATCTTTTTCTTGAATTTGCTTCATTGTTCTTGTCTATAAAAGGAAGATTATTTGTTTACCTTTGTGGATGTAAGAAAAACAAGCCATCATGTGGTTTTTTTGTTGTGCTTTTTAAACTGGAAAACCATATGAGGAGAATGGTGTAGAGATTACTTATTGTATACTTATGTTGAATGATATGCCCCATTTGAATTGAAACAAAAAATATGGTTGTTTATTGTTCTGCAATGGTATCTTTTCTTGAATTTGCTTCGATGTTCTTGTTGTTGTAAAGGAGCATTGTTTTTTACCTTTGTGGATGTAAGAAAAAGAAGTCATCATGTGGTTTTGTGTTGTTTTTCTTAAAACTGGAAAACCACATGGGGAGAATAGTGTAGAGATTACTTATTGTATTATCTATGTTGAATGATGTGCTAAAACGTTTTCATTTTCTCCTGCGAAACCTCTTATTACCTCTCATGTACAAAGTTTGCAGATCTGAGGAGGTCCGAGCATCGCTTCACGAATTCTGACTCTCATACAAAGAAAAGTTAACACTTCTATTTTTACCATATGTGAAGTATGTGTCATGTAACAATTGACTGTAAGTCTGTAATGTAAGCCAAGCTCTCTGGTTTTGGTAAGGGGTGCGTGTTGGTTTGTGCACATGAGTAAGTCCATCGTAAATCGACCGTCCATAACTCATCCCTTATCTTCTCTTAGTGGTAAGATGAGTCTGAAGTTCACCCTCGAAAGAGCAAGAGAGGCTGTAAAAAAATCGAGTTTAAGCTGATTTAATGGATTTCTGGCACATCGGTTTTACTCTGTTCTTTCATTTGGTTAGATGTTAACAAGTATTAGGCTAAAGTCACACAATATGAAATACTCAACTACGAATAAGATTATATATATTCTGTTTATTTATTTCCTATAAATACAACATTATTTTTTTTCCTAATGTTACAACAACATTACATTTTTCATCTTTTTTTTGCACAAACATAGAAAAAGAAAAGAAAAAGAAGAGACAACCTCTCCTCTCTTCACTATACAAAGAGGAAAATCCAATTCAAAGAGCAATAATCTTCTCAAAATCAGACTCATCCTCAAAATCAGAAACATGAGCAGAGTAAGACCAAGAGAAAGATCTACTCCCACTCCCTCTCCTTATCCTCCTCTGAGAATCATTACCACTCCTAAACCTCTGCCTAAACACAAAATACCCCATACTCACCAACGTCCCGACCAGTATCGGCATCCCAAGAACCGTCACCGTAATCGCCATCCACGAGTTCCCTTTCCCCACAACCGCAAACGCAATCGCTAAAAACGCCCCAAACGTACACGCACAAGCCGCCCACATCAACTTATTCACGACCGACACAACTTTCTTCTGCGCACGTGTGTCCCACGCAACCAACGTTATCTGAACCACCACAACCGCTAACGATATAAACAGCGACGTCGCGTTTAAAAGACAGAACACTCTGAACCCTGTACTCCCCGAGATCTCAGCTTTACCCGCTCGTGACCCGTCGGTGAAGTACTGACCAGGTAAGTTGAATATCGCCAAGAACGCTATGGACGCGAAAAGAACCGCCACGACCGTTATTGAGTTAGTTGTGTTCTGAACCGCTTCTCTGTGGAGTTTTCTCAACTCTTTGGCGATCCCAGACACGCGTCGGTTGGTTTTCTCGTTCTGTAGAAGCTGTGATTGCACCTCGTGTTTGATGTCGCTCACTGCTCGTTTCAAGGCTCTAGCTTCGTCTTCACGGCCTATGAACCTTCCGTGTTTGGCGCCTGCTTCTACTAAGGCTTCGTTGATCTCCAGAGCTGACTCGCTGTATTGAAGCTTATCAGCTAAGTCCATTGCGGTTTCTTTTTGGTTGTTAACCGCGTTTACTTCAAGCGCCGTGAACGTTAGTAACAAGCTCGTTATCTAAAAAAAGACAGAACACAATCAACAACAGTCTTTCTCAAGAGACAAACCTAATAACCAATGATAAAAAAGACAGAACACAATCAACATCATGTAACTAGTCGTTTTGTAAAATATTATCAACTAGGCAGATTATTGACGATAAACATGACTTAAATGTTAAAAAAAGTATTGATTAATTTTTCTATGCATTGTATTTATAGTAGTTTTTTGTTTAATTATAAGATTATTTTGATAAATACTAATTAGATATATCAAAAGAAATTAGATAAATTTGTGGATTAGCACTTACATTATTGTTTAATTTAATATTTGAACCAATTTAGATGATTTAAACAAATTTAAAACTGTTTTTAAACCGATTTGAATATCAAAAATCGGATATAATGAAAATGTTTTGACCATTTTGCCACTTATGTCTAAGCCAATTTTGAGAACATTTGGTAATAACACACTTAAACTAGAGCGTTCTTAGTACCTGTGGTCGGGACTTCCGAGTAGCGATATGCAACGCTGTGTTCCCTTTACGATCTCTGTCATTCAATATACTGTAATCAGCCTGCAAAATCTCTTCAACTACTTCCACACTCTGCCCTTTAACAGCCATGTGAAGAGCGGTCTGACCTTTCTTATCTTTGACACCAACAATCGCTGCGTCTCTCTCTATAAGAGCTCTCACTATCCGAAGAAGACCGTACCTTCCCGCTGTGTGCAACGATGTTTTCCCGTTCTTTCTAACGATCATTGCGCAGCTGGGATCAACATCCAGCATTGCGTTTACTATCTCTAAGTGATCTTGAACCGCAGCTGCGTAGAGTGGACTCGTGTTTGACGCGTCACAGATTCTGCAGAGCTCGGGCCATAGACTTAGCAGCTCCTTCACTATTCCTGGAGATAGTTAGAGCCAAAAGGGTCTTTTTTTAGAAAAGAATTTTTTAAGTATCAAATTTAGAAAAACAATTACATATATAAATATATCAAATTTGTTATAAATGATTTTTTTGGAGTTTTACTAAATTGTTTAAAGCTCCTAAAATATTTGAGAACCATGAATTATAGTTTTCAAGATGGATTTAGAATTGAAATTAAAGATCTGTGTATTCAAGATTCAGCAAAAAAGAGAAATTAGGACATTCAGACAAGACATACCTAAGTGTCCTCTCTTGGCGGCAACGTGAAAAGCGTTCATGTCGGATTTGGATCTGATCTTAACTGTTTCCAAACTACAAAACCTAATCAAGTAACTGAAAACATCTTGCAGATTCTCCGCTGCGGCGATATAAACGGCGGTTTCTCCGGCGTCGTTTTGAACGGACATAAGCTCGGACACAGCAGAAGAGGGCGATGACTCATCGATGAGCTCGTCTCCGGTTAACTTTTCGACTAATTCTTCGAGTTGGTTGAGGTCTCCTGATCGAACTGAGGAGAAGAAAGCTTGGTGAGTAAGAAACCTCATCTGCTTCGCCTCCATCTTTCTCTCTCTCTCTAGACGAATAAAGTTCTCAGCTTTTTTCACAGACACTCTCTCTCTCTAGAAATCTAACGCAGACCCCATCAAATTTACGAGATTGTGTTGGGTAATTCCAAGCTTGTGGAAACTTAACATATTATTGGATGTTTAATATGTTAAGAGATAAACACAATAAGGAAATCTAGAAATAGGAAAAGGAAGTTTTCTATTAGATTAGGTTTGTGTTTTCTATTTCCCACATGTTCAAGGGAATTATCTTGCATATAAATAGAGATCTATGGAGAGGTGTTCCATAAGATCTAAGAGAGTAGATTAATGATCTAAGAGAAACACATTGTGAGCTTTAGTTTTGAGTAGTTTCTAAAGCTAATAAGAAAAGTTGTTCTTATAATTCTTTGTGTTTCTAGAGATTTGAATTGGTATCAGAGCTTCTCAGGTTGGAGACTCGATCTAAGCTTAAGTTGAAGCTTTGATCCTGGTGCTTGTGACCAAGAGTACACGCGAGCAAGATGGCGGACGTGACTAGGGCTCCACGCACGAAGGACCTTGGAACTACATCCATCCAATGTCCTATGTTGTCATCATCAAACTATACTGTTTGGTCGATGAGGATGAAGGTTATGATGCGTGTTCATGGCACGATAGAACCTGGTTCGGATGATCAAAAGAAGAACGATGTTGCGATTTCTCTTTTGTTTCAGTACACTTCTGAAAACTTGATTCTCCAGGTGGGAGAACAAGTTGCTTCTGAAAGCTTGATTCGCCAGGTGGGAGAACAAGCCGCTTCTAAAGACATCTGTAACGCCATCAGGTCACGACACCTTGGAGCTGTTCGTGTAAGGAGGGTGAGACTTCAGACGTTAGTCAAAAGAATGTCGAGTGTAACACACGAAGAAGGCGTGTGTGACACAATGAAGCAGATCAAACACTCATTCCCGAGTGTAACACACGAAGAAGGCGTGTGTGACGCAGTGAAGCAAAACAGACACTCATTCTTGAGTGTAACACACGGAGATGTCGTGTGTAACGCATGTCTAACAGAGAAGCAAATTAGACATGAATTCCCGGCTATACTATTGAAGAAGAAGCATGAGGTATTCGATCGGTTCAAAAGGTTGAAGGAACCCATCAGAACCTTTCTCACCGATAGAGGAGGAGAGTTTGCCTCAGCTAAATCCAATGTAGGCTGCATCGATAGAGGAGGAGAGTTTACCTCAGCTGAGTTGAAGATGACGAACTACTTATGGGTTGAAGCTATGGAAGCCGAGATGGAAGCTATCACAAGAAGCAAGACGTGGGAGCTTGTAGATAGACCGCCTGCTAAACCTACATGGTTAAAGTGGATCGACAAGATTCAAGGAACAGATATTCAAGGGTGTAACACGACTCAAGTTCCAATGGAGTCGAGTTACAAGTTGTTAAAAGTTGGAGACGAACCAGAGATAGATGCTCAAGGAATCATGTGTGACGCACAGATGGAAGCGCGTAACACAACACATGTACTAGGAGAGCATGTGATTAGACCGACTGGTGTTAAACATACAGAGGTATGTAACACAAAGATGGAAACGTGTAACACTACTCATGCATGGGTATGTGATACACAGATGGAGTCGTGTAACACGACTCACGTATGTGACACAAAGAAGGAAGTGTGTGACACAGCTCACGTACAGTTGATGGCGGACGTGACCAGAGTGAGTTTCAGCTGCAAGACTCATCGCAACTTAAGTGAAGAGGTCAGGAGAAGGTTCTACAAGAACTGGGCCAATTCTAAGAAGTGGCGATTCAAAAGTGAGGAAAGCATCCAGTCTAACCTTGAGAAAGATGTGAATACAATGGGTGGATTCGCATACTATCGTGTGGTGAAGGATGATTACTTGAAGTTTAAGTTCAAGCAAACGAGGAGCTTAATCGGAGTTCAAGAAATTGATCTCCCTAATTCAAGTTGGAATTAAGGGGGTGAATGTTGGGTAATTCCAAGCTTGTGGAAACTTAACATATTATTGGATGTTTAATATGTTAAGAGATAAACACAATAAGGAAATCTAGAAATAGGAAAAGGAAGTTTTCTATTAGATTAGGTTTGTGTTTTCCATTTCCCACATGTTCAAGGGAATTATCTTGCATATAAATAGAGATCTATGGAGAGGTGTTCCATAAGATCTAAGAGAGTAGATTAATGATCTAAGAGAAACATTGTGAGCTTTAGTTTTGAGTAGTTTCTAAAGCTAATAAGAAAAGTTGTTCTTATAATCCTTTGTTTCTAGAGATTTGAGATTGGATCTTCAATAGTTTCAAAAAGACAAATCTTTTCGAAAGTTATGCTTTGCGATCGAGTTGGGAATCATGTGAAACCGTGTTGGGTTCTTGCTTTTGCTTTAGTTTTTTTAATTTTAATGTATTATTGAGAGGAAAAAAGAAAGTGTTTTTTTTAGAAAGAGTTTTGCTTTTGTTGGAGAGTTGACACTGAAAAAGATAATGGGAATCTTTCATTCAATCAAAACCTGAACGGTCTGTGAATTTTCCCATTTCAATTATTAATTTCTCTGTATTTTATTCGTTTTAAGATGTATTTTTTTCCTAATTTGATAAGACAGCAACTATTATTTGTACTAAAACTTCTTATTTTATCCAACTTATTTTAGCACTGATAACGAATGATCATGTGGACCGTTGACAGTTCTAAACGATTATAATTTTGGACGATATCAAAATATGCATGTGACTGTTATTTAGATAAATATTCATAAGCTCAAATTTATTGTATATGAAGCTATATAATGTATTACTCGTTATTATTATTTTCTTAATTTTTTGTCGATATTATTGTTTTAATTATGCTATAGAAAACTGGGAATAATAATCATGTGTAAAATATAATATTCTATACTTTTCTAACAAGTGCCAAATTTTTAATCTTCATTTCCCAATTATTGTCTTTGGTTAACAGCTTTTATAATAATAATAATAGTAATAATAATAATAATAATAATAATAATAATAATAATAATAATAATAATAATAATAATAGTGAAAAGATAAACGTGTAACTGTTGAGTAAACAGCCCAAACCCGAGCAGCTAACCGTAGCTCGACTATTTCTGTTTAAAAGACTATTGGACTTATATAATACGGAGTAAGGCTTCTAATTTTGGTAAGCCCATATATAATATGGGCAAAGCCCATGATATTTAAGAATTAATATTAAATAAAAATACTATAATATGAGCAGCTAACCGTAGCTCAACGTATGGTTAATGATGTTGATGACCTATCACACCGTCAACGTAGCCGTAACGGAACTCCACCACCGACCCAAATGACCAGCAACACCGCCATTTCATTGTTCATCGCTAGCTCCAACAGTTTTATTTAAGGCTAGTTTTATTGGTTGTTCTGGAAAATTAGGAATAGTATACAACGACTTTACTTTGAATTATGATTATTTATTTTATCAAAATGTTGATTATTTTGGCTCGTTTTAGAAATATACAAAATAGCTCATTTGTCATTTTTAGTTTTACGATTTGTAATACAAACTATTACAATTAATCTGGATTAAAGAAATGGAATAAAAAATATAGAATAGAAAACATTTCAACTTTACTTAATTTTCCACTATAATAGAGTTTTCATAAATAGAATAATCTATTTTTTATTTGTTCATTATTCTATTTTGGATTTAGAAATAAACCGATTTTTCTTACTCTATATTATTTTTCATTCTATTTTTTTTAAAAAATAGATTTTTATATTAGAGATATTTTAAAAGCTAAAAAGTAAAATTACAACATAGTAAATGGATTGGTGGTACTGAGCCACGTCGACAGACAGTGACTATAGTTTTTGGATTTGATCCAGAAAACAAACAAATTAAACCAAAATAACAAAACTCAATTAATTAAATTATCATGTTGTGGAAATTTATGTGTTCTAGAAAATAAAACTTTTAAAACGACTTTATTACATTTAATAGATAAGTAAGTCTTTGAAAAAGATGTGTCCTTCAAAGTCATCCAAATCCTACTCGGATCCAATACATTAAAACCATTTATAAAGTACATAGTTTGTAGTCTTGCAATAAATCATATAAAATTTTCAAATAAAAATATTGCTGCTGTGGAACAAACGAAAATACAATAAGGTATTAATTAAATTACAGTAGTGTCGACATGCATTATACACTTTCGAAATCTTTTTTTCTTTTTTGAACTGGCTTTCAATCGAAATGATATATTGAGGATCGAATTCGACTATATGAATATGCTCCACGTAAAAATGGTTAAAAGTCACTTTGATATCCCAATATGGTATTTCTGAAGTGAAAACCTTCGCTTAAGTTAGAAAGTGTTCGAGAAGAGTAATAAATATTGACCAACTGTCTTTTTTAAATCAAGAATTATATAGATCAAAATTCAACTAATTTCTAGAACGACATATTGATATTTAATTGTGTTAATAACATCTAAATTATGATCATCTCTTCATTTAGCCAAACAACAAATTATTACCATTAGACTATCACTTCTTGATTAGTTATTGAGCAACTGGTTGTAATAAAAACTTATGTCTTCTTAAAAATGTATTTTATCTCTATCATAATTTAGAATGATATTTTGATCCTTTTCTATAGTGTTCTTAAGGTAAGAGAAATCAGACCAAGCTAAAATATATATGAGAAATTATAGGCATTAATATTCCTCTTAGAAGATCTGACATCAATCAATTGTATTATCAGTTAGGTCCACATTTCGTAGAAATTTGACTTTAACCATTGTTTTATTGTGTGTTCAAAAGAAGAAGAAAAAACTATTTTATTGAATACAGTATTACTATTTCCTAGTGTAGTCTTGAATGCCAATATAATTTATAAAATGGTGGGGTTTGGTTGATCCAACAAAATTGCCCCCACACCTGTCTACAAGGAGCCCATCAGGTCACATGGTGGTACTAATTGAATCTCACTTTAATGTTTCTATAAATAAAAAAAATCGTGTCATTATAAATGTTGGAGGGTTACCATACATTTGAAATAAACATGTTCATAATTAGACGGAAAATACCTTAAGTATAATTAAAATGCCCACATAAATTTACTCTTGTAAAACCATTAACGTATTGTTTAGGCACTACAAATTCCAACTACTTCTCTAGTTAACGACATATACTTGAAAACTCTAAAATCTAACAACAAAAATCGAAACTAATTAAAACTCAGAGGCCTCCATAAAAGCAGATTCTGGTATAAGTTAACTTGTTTGGGTTCTAAACTCTGTTTGGCATCATTTTATCTTGACATCAATATATTAACTTAGATGTTTTTCTAAAAGGATAACAACCTTTAGCTATTTTTTTAGTACTAATAACAATAATAAAATACTTTCTTAAATTTTAACCATACAGGTTTTTGTAAAGATTTTATATTTTTAGTTATTAGTGTATATACATGCTTTTTATAAGGAAGAAATATGTAAACATTATCATCGGAGCCAATTCTAATCTTCTGATTATCAAAAGAAACATTATTCTTAGAAATAAACAACACATGCAAACATGTCTAAGTCTTTGGTTACAAAAAATATATAAAGCTATTGTAAACTATTTAAAAGACATAAAATATTAAAAAGACATAATTTGGAAATATATCATAAATGAACAACAATAAAGAAACAATATATATATAGGAGGGCAAAGTGATTTGATTTTTAATGAGATTTTAGATAATTTCACGGAATTGCTAAAGTGATATATGTTAAAACACTCTAAAATATCACTTAAATCATGAGATTTGAGTTTTATTTTTTAACTAAAACTTTTAAACTCCACAACTTACAAGAATTCAATAATAGTTTTAGAATATTGTATGGAATGTCAAGTTAAATAACAGAAAATTTAAATAAGTTTTAAACGTTCATATCTGAATAACCGCAAATTTATCATTTTGATACAATTAGCCTAAAACTTTGATTTGGACGGATAGAGAGTTTAATAAGGTGGGCTCATAAGGTATATTATTAGAGAGGGAAGGAGAGCATCCGACCACTTCTACCCTCATGACTTGCTCCAGTCTTCCTTTGATGCCGACCTCCTCTTTTTTAATTTTTTATTTTATAATCGTGAAAATCTAAATGTTTTCTAGATTTAAAACCAATTTTACGAAATATTACACCTGGGTACGTATGAACAATTAAATCTATTTAAAACGTGAATTTAATCAAACCTAAAGCGGAAATTTCAGCAAGAGTTTTTTAGCCATTAGGTCTTGGTGACTTAGACCAACATTATCAATGGGACTTTTCCCAAGGTTCTTAGGATTGTTTATTGTTATTTTTAACTTAAGAGACATTGTTAAGAGACTTCACTAAAAATGAAGATTATTGGTGGGACATTTGCTTGGTTCTTAGATTTAATATTTTTTTTTTTAATAATTAGCATATAAAATGGTGTTGAGAAGAAAACATATAACAATTTAAATTTAATAATAATAAGAGAAACAAATTTATTCATTTAATAGAAAATTACAAAACATTATATTACATTCCATATTTCTAAAAAAACATATAAACTTCATAAATAAAAGCATACAAACTTCATAAATAAAAGCAAACACACATTTTATTGAAATCATAGAAACTTAGAAATCATATGTTATTTGGAAGATGTCCAAATTTATCCCATATATTTTCAATCAAATCGTTTTTTAATTGTTCATGGGCTTGTCTATTCCGAACGCTGGTTCGACGATCAATTGTATTTCCGAGATTTGAAGGCATATTGACGGAAAACGTACCCACATCTTCGCTTTCTTGAAATTCAAAAACGTCATACTGAGTGTACGAAGATCGTTCATCTTCGACAATCATATTATGGAGTATGATGCATGCTCTCATGATATTTGATATTTTTTCTTTATCCCATAACTTAGATGGATTTTTCACAACGGCAAATCGAGCTTGCAGGACACCAAATGCACGCTCAACATCTTTTCGAACAGATTCTTGGGTTTTAGCAAATAATGAAGGTTTCTCACCTTGTGGTAGTCGGATAGATTGAATGAAAGTCGCCCATTTTGGATATATACCATCTGTGAGATTATAAGCCAAATTGTACTCCCTTCCGTTCACATAGAAGTTAACTTCTGGCGCGATTCCGTTAATAATATCATCAAAAACAGGTGATCGATCAAGAATATTAAGATCGTTCATAGTACCTGGAGCTCCAAAAAAAGCATGCCATATCCAAAGGTCATAAGAAGCGACCGCCTCCAATACAATTGTCGGTTTTTCGGTTCCTCGTGAATACATACCTTTCCAAGCCGTGGGGCAATTCTTCCACTCCCAATGCATACAGTCGATGCTTCCAATCATCCCAGGGAACCCACGTTGTTCTCCGATATAGAGTAGTCTTTCCAGATCCTCCTGTGTGGGACGTCGAAGGTATTCATCGCCATACGCACTAATTATACCCGCGGTAAATTTGTGCAAACATTTTCGAGCGGTTGTTTCAGCAAGTCGGATATATTCGTCAACTGTATCAGCTCCACCCCCATATGCCAATTGTCGAATTGCTGCAGTACATTTTTGCAGGGGTGATAGACCAGGCCGTCCTGTTGCATCTTGTCTTTGTTGAAAATACGGTACTTCCGTGGACATACAATTCACAATACGCAAGAACAACGGTTTGTTCATTCGAAACCGTCGCCGGAATAGTTGGGGAGTGTATGTTGGAGTCTCGCTAAAATAATCATCCCATAGCATCTGGTGGCCTTCTTCTCGGTTTCTCTCAATAAAAATACGTGGTTTTCGAACTTTTGGTTCTGGAATAGGATCATCATTTTCAGAAAAATCATCGAAAAGGGAATCAAATACATCATCTTCATCATCTCTATGGTAATGAAAATGAGAAGAAGATGCCATTGAGAATTTTTTTTAAAAAAAATAATGTGAAAAGAGGAGAAGATTTAATGGAAGAGACGAGAAGTTGATTTTATGCAAGAGAGGAGGAGTTGTTTTATAAGGCTGAGCCAAAGAAATCTCGTGATACATGTCACAAGCATAATAGCATTTATCTCTTGTGATGGTTTTTTTGGTTTTGGTAGTACACATTGTCACGAGCAAAATAGAAGTTGCTCACGAGCATACTAACTATTACAAGCTGACTTAATATTACAATCCATGTCACGAGCATACAAAATATTACAATCCATGTCAAAATAGAAGTTGCTCACGAGCATACTAAATATTACAATCCATGTCAAGTCCATGTCAAGAGATACACACCAGCACCCCTACCATCACTGAAAAACGATCACCACACCAAGTACAACTAAAACAATGAGCATCACCGTAATGAAAACTTCGAACCCATTGTGAAAACAAGACTTATTCTTTCCTAATTCACTAACCAACTTCTCCAACCTAATCACCTTCTCCTCAGTCTCAATGTCGCTCATAGAGAAAAGACTATCTACCTTTTGCTCCAACTGAAGTATGTGTTTATTCTTGGCCCTCATTTCCTCCATGACCGCGACATCCCACCATTTCCAGATATGGCATTCACCATCATCAACATGCTCGCATGTGTAGAATCTTCTTCCTGGATCGTTTCTTGTGTAGGATGTAGCTATAAGAGGCTGACCACCACAGTAACAAGCCTGAGGGAAACCAAACTCGACCTCCGGTTGCGGAGGGTACCGAGCCGTGTCACCGTTGTTGAAGCTCAACTCAGCTTGGTCCCGACGAATAAGCTGTTCAGTCTCGCTGTACCCACTGTCATCACCACCATACACCTCTGAGTCTGAAGGCTGGCTGTAGCTATATCGACCCATTTAGAATTAACCTGCCAAAAAATGTTACACCAATGTGAGCAAGTTGTCTAATTAAATGTGATAATGTCAAAAATAAAGCAGAAAAATAAAGCACAAAAAGAGACAAATTGAAACGACATTTTTTCATAAATATAAAGCTCAAACCGGAAATACAGAAATGCATTAATTTAAAAGTACGGAACAGAGAACATGTAATTTAGAAAGCAACAACCAGGAAGCAACAACCAGAGATACATAAATTTAAAGACATTTTCAGACAATGGCAAGTAGCTTATTCTTGACAACTTCCTCAGCATCAGTTAGTGGTTCTTTCTTTGCTAGGAGTGTGTCTAGAATAGCAAGCTTTGAAAGTTTCTCTTGCATCATAAGACTTTCTTTCTTCAATTCCCAAGCCGTGGTATACTCAGCAAGAGACTTTCCTTGCCCATTATTCCTTCTAGCTTTTGCAGCCTTGATACCTTCAGGACGGACGTCATGATCACCAACCGTGGTGCTTGAAGTTTGTGAACATGCCTCTCCAGATTTGCGCTTTGAACTACCACTTGGTTTAGGAGTGTTAAGGCTGAGCCATTTTTGCTCAAACCTTAACACACACCAAGCATGCTCGAGATTGAATTTCGAGTTGTGATCAGCAAAGAAAATTTCATGAGCCACCTTGAGAACATCATTGTCGTGCAGACCAGAACCATTCTTTCTCTCTGCTGCCGCATATGCACCACAGAATTTGTTGGTGTAGTCATTGATCTTGTGCCACCTCTGCTTACAATGGACATGCTCTCTTGGACCACCATTCTCTTGAGCATGTGGACTTGAAGCATAACACTCAGCTACTCTTTTCCAAAAGGTCCCTGATTTTTGATCATTACCAATAATAACATCTTTAGATGTGTTTAGCCACGCACTTATCAAGACCTCATCATCAGCTGGAGTCCATTTCCTCCTCTCTTTAGAGGCAACTGGTGGGTCTTCACGAACAGGTGGAGGGTTGGGTTCCACAGGTGGAGGGTTGGGTGGCTGTGAACTAAAAGAAGGCATCTCGGCTGCTCCGAAGTTTAGAGTAGGAGGCTGTGAACTAAAAGGAGGCATCTCATAGCGAAAGTTTTGGCTGTGGAGAAGGCCGACATAGCTAGGAGATTGAGAATATGGATTCAATGTATTCCTTGAATCCATTTCGATTAGAAGAACGAGAAAAGAGATAAAGAGAAAAAAGAGAGAAAAGATTGATATAAAAGCTTGAATGAAATCTTGAATGAAAGCTTGAATGAAAGGTTCGTGGGGTTTAATAGGTGAACAAGAAAGCTGTAATAAGTGTAAAACGTAAATACCTAACCACCTTCTACACACTATAGAAGCTTGTTGGGGGTTTGATAGGTGAAAAAGGAAGATGTAATAACCATCAAACATAAAGAATTAACCATAAACTACTCAAGTCTAATCAGAACTTATTACAACCGAAAAGTAATCAAGTAACTAAATTTCAATTGGTTACAAACATCTTCTAACTAAAAACCAAACAATGACTACAACGTTTTTAAAAGTATGTTTATCGATCATCTTCTAACTAAAAACCAAACTAACTAGAACAGAGTTTAACAACAAGTTTCTAACTAATAATCACCAGTACTCATCAGGAAGAGGAATCCAAAACATTGCCTTCGTATAACTAAAGTAAAGCTACACTAACTACAAGTTTAACTACAAGTTTGCCTTCGTATCACCAGTACTCATCAGGAAGAGTTTAACTACAAGTTTCAATTACATTAACTCAGAAACAAACCACGCATACAATCCGTCACTTACCAAGCAAACAATCAATCGCAGAATATAAAATTAATCGAACGAACAATATTCATCAATGGAACAAATACTTCAGAAACAAACCAATCAAACACAGAGAGACAGATATAAGTCATTCATCTAGATCGAAAACGGAAGGCAGGGAAAGAAGACATACCTGTGTTGATTGAGCGAGTATAGAAGTCGGGGCCCAAATTGAGACCGATACTCGACAAACCTTGATCAAACACCAAGCATGCAAAAAAATCATCAAACAAAATAGGTGAAAATTATACCAGAGAATACACAATAGAAATTAGGTCAGAGAACGAACCTGGTGTAGATTTGATGCGGCGGTGAAGCTTCGGATTAAACCAGACCTCGATCTCGATTTCTTCTGTCACGAAATCGCCTGTCTCGCGAGAGAGAAGAGGGAGACGAAAAGAATGAAACGGAGACCAAAAGTCTACTTTCCTCTACCGTTTCACGAAGCCTATCGCGGAGTGACACGTCGAGCTAAGGAATGCGGCCCAAAACTTCTTAATTAGCCAACGTCTCCTCTATTTTTCGTGTTTTCTGATTTATTTTTGGGCTCAAATTGGGTTAGAAACGAGGCTTAGAAGCCCCGATAATCTTGGTCTTAGTTAAGTAATAAGAGGTTCTAGACATCTTCTTTTAGATTTGGCCAATTATTTTCCCAAAAATTCTAGACTATATATATAGGGAATAAGGTTCTAAGAGCACCCGCAACCACGGGTCCTTAGAGGAAATCCTTAAGAAAATATTAATTTTATAATCAGTAGGTCCCATGAACAGTTAAGGATTATATCCTTAAAATCCTTATTTAAGGATTGATCCTTACACTATTCGCGGGCTCCACTGCCTACGTGGCGGCCCGTGAATGGTCAATTTTTCTTTTTTTAAAGAAAAAATCTGAAATATCCTTATATAATCCGAAATACTCCTTTTTCTTTTTCCCTAAGGATTCCCCTTAAGTATCCGTGGTTGCGAGTGCTCTAATGAAACTAAATCTCAGCAATCAGTCCAAAACCGTATATCTGTTATCACATACTCCTATTTCGAAAAGATTAACATTTTTGAAAAAAAAATTGTTTCAAAAAAATATATTTTCTACATTTTCAGTGTATAGTTCAATAAAAATTATAGATTCCAAAAAAAATTGATTGTATTTCTTAAAATTATATTGGTTAGAAAATATATGAAATTGTAATTTATAATAAATGATGCATTGGTAATCAAATTTTTATGTTTTTCTTAATATGTAAAAAAACTTAAAACATTTAACTTTTTATAAACAGAAGGAATATAGTGTTGTAGCTAAGAAAATGAATCCAGTAAAATGATGCGTGATTAATTTCGACCACACAAAAGAAGGAGAACTTTATATTAGTCTAAACGCAACCATTTTTCACATTTTATCATATATTCCCTTTGTTTTCATTATAACTGTCATTTTATAGTTGTGCACATAGATTAAAATAATTAATTTTACATATTTTATATGTAAAAATACAACTATATATACATTTAACTACATTTTAACCAATAGAATAACAAATTATATAATAAAATTAATTAATTTTGTATTGAAAATTAAAAATAACATTTATTTGGTAACGAACAAAATTATCTACAACCATACTTAATACGAAACGAAAAAAAAAAATTTTTTTTGTTCAAATCTTGTTTTGCTCAAAACAATATAATACCAGAGAGATCTGGATTAGGTTTTGTAATAAAATATTATATTTCCTACAAATTTAAGAAGATATCCTTCTTCTCAGTCTACTTCTCAACAAAATCTACAATCAATGTGTGTGAAACGACAAAAATTCAATTAAAATTCTAGAAAGTCGCTTTTTCAGTTACTTTCTTCTCGAAACTCTTATAAATTTATAATTTTAGATGGGAAATCTCAAATCTGAATGTGAACTCTAGAAGAAAACTTTTATGGGCAAAGTCATTATCCTAATTATATTCTGTTTTTCTAGAGACTACAAAAATATTATTTTCTCAATTTCATTTTATTTGTTATTCTAGGTTTTTACACATAGATTAAGAAAATATTTAATTTTACATATTTTTAAGATAAAAACACAATTACCTATATATCAAATCACTTTTTAATCAATAGAAAAATAGAATATCATATAATGCTAGTAAAATTTACCTCGAAACTCTAAAACAACACTTATTTTAAACGGATTTTTCTCTCTAGAATGACAACTAATTTGAAGCGGATGAAGTATAATAAGAAAATAACTTTCTTAAAAAACATAATTTACTTCGTCATAATATATATTTATTATATTCATGCAACATTCACTGTATATAGTGACCGATTAAAGACTCCAACGCATATGATATACATATAACCTGCACTCTAGAATATATATATATATATATATATTATTTGATGAATATTGATGTTTGAAAGTTTATATATTGTTTGAAGTTGTATGAATTCCTGTGTGAGAGTTTCGGTGATTTTAAACATACATTTAAGATTGTACTATTGCATTTAGAAAATTAACATAATATCGGCAACTTTTTTGTTTAAAGATGAAAGTATCAACTACAAAATAGTTAGAAGATATCAAAAACAAATTCAATACATATATACAACATTGTAATAAATTATTAGAGGCGCTTTGTTAGACAACAATGGAAAACTAAAGTATTGGAAAGCTAATAATTTGAGAATATATTCATCTAATCATTTATTGACGATCCATGAACCCATGATACCCTCGTGGTCGTGTCAATTTCCTATTTTATCGGAAATCATTCTTATACCCATAATTTAATCAAATCTTGCTATTCAACTACTTTTAAAAAAAACTCATCTTTTAAACTACAAGTAACTAAGTAAGCTGCATGGAATCTATAGTAGAATAAAAAGAAGATGCGATTGGTAAAATAAGAAGTAAATATTGATAATGACTATTAAGACTCTTTCCTGTCCATGTAATTTGCAGGCGAGTATATTTGTGGCTTAGAAAAACACATTGTGCGGCTGTCTCTCTTTCAGACCAACTATTTTCCATCATTTTGTTCCATTTGTTTTATGGTTTCTTTTATTTTTCACAACTTGTAGAAGAGTAGCTTCGTATTTAGATAATGTTTTGTGGATAACAACATTATGCCACAAAAGAAATGAGCGTAGGTTTGGATTGGTGATAAAAAAAAATTGGCATAGCTTTAAAGGTATGAATAGTAGGTCACTTTTAGTAAATATTCCATCTGTTTTAATTTAATTGTCGTTTTGAGTTTTTATACATAAATTAAGAAAATATTTAATTTTCAATATTTTTTAAAAACACACAATTTAACTATATATCTAACCACATTTTAACAAAAGAAAAATATAATAATAGATAGATTAAAAAAATTTATATTAAAATTATAAAATGACATTTATTTTAAAACAAAAAATTTACGCTACAATGACAACTAAATTTAAAAGTATATATCATCAAGCAATGTATAGCTATGAAGTTTAAACTTGCCTTTCGTATGTATCGTTACATGAGAAATTAGATGATACCTAGGATTAACACTATAAGCTGAATGTGAAAATACTAGTTATTTCCTTACAATCAAACAACTTCAACTGTTTTATTAAATTGACATATGATAAATAAACACTAGCTCAACCTTATTAAGTGAAAAAAAATTATTAAGTGATCAAAATGTAATTTCTTACTAGAACACAAGAACTATGATGCGCTGTACGCAGGCTAAAGAGGTTAACCATGTGTGCTGGTGAAAGAAAAATACTTTTTGGGTTTATAGAGGAAATATTCTAAAACGGTGGGCAAGATTTAAATACTAATGGTTGTAGCATTTAAGAATGGCTTCATATCCACAAATTTGCAGGAAGTATCGACATTTGATAAGTCTAAGACTATCTAGTAATAATAGTTTTATTCAGCATTCAGCAAAATTCATTGAACCTTTCTGGTGCACTTAAATTGTCTTATGTGACTTACCTACTCAATTCTCGAGATCATTTCTTTTCGTACTTTTCGACAATCTGAGCACGCCGATAATAGGACTAAGTAAATTATCAACCAACTAGCTAGAAGATAGTTTTTTTTTTTTTTTTCTAAACAACAGCTAGAAGATAGTAATGATCATATATAGAGTATTAATTACTACGTCGATGTAAATCACATTATTGAGTCGATCAATCACATATATCTTATTTGTAGTGAAGTGCTTACTCCAATTTTAAGTACATTAAGAAACCAAAATTGATATATCGATCATTAATATGATATATCACAAAAAATAGAATCAATTTATATCATATTATACATTTTTATGAGGTTAATTTGTTTCTTTTAGGTTAAGCAAAATGATGAGAGAGCAAAGCAATTTCATAAAATTGGTAGTATAAAATTTGCTATATTCAGCTATAAATCAATATACAAGTATTTTTAGTATTTGTTTTGCTCAACACAAAGTTAATCGATTTTTTTTTGATCGAGTAGAAACCAAAATAGCATATATCTTGACAAACCCTAACCGGTGATCATAAATTGTGTTGTCTTTTCCATGCATGGGACTATATATCGCAATCAGATTATAAAATAATCATATTCTGCCCATGAGGATGGTATATTATAAGAAAAATATGCCTTTTCAAAGGGGTTATATCGTGTTAAAACCGGTCCAAACCGCGCATTATACATTAGCATATTGCATAGTACGATTGAATTACTTGCAAATACATGGAACATACATCAAACATAGTCACATAGACGCGTCCACTAACCGCGATTCAAACACGGACTTGGTCGAGCTTAAGGAAATGATTGGAGGCGTCGACGCACCTGACCATGTCCCTTCCAAAGTCAACATAAACGTGCCGCGTAAGGATACAGACTTTGTTGTTCCTACGTTTTAAAATGTTAAATGTTAAATTTACAACATTTGTTTTAATCAAACTTACATGATTAATTATTAACCTAATTAATGTCTTAACCTAATTAATGTCTTTCGTTATTAACCAACAAAACCTGCAAGCCTAGACCACGAAACGACAGAGAAACCCCTTAAACACTTTGACGTGGACAACGTTCAATTATTAATTACGTTGAACTATTGGTTATGCCTTAATCATATTGATTCTCTAAATCTTAATTTTGTTGACCCACCATTATTTACCAAGCTACTGCGACTATGATATAAGTAATTTTACTAATGTAATTAAGTTGGCTACAACTAACAAAACGGTGATTACTTAATTAAGTATACGTAAATAAGTTGGTTACTCAAATATAAATTTATTAAAATATATCACTACTATAATATATGAATAAGAACACATCAACCAGATTCATTATTTTATAGTGTACGTATCATATTTTGTTAATTTCTGTTGACGTCGGCAAATATGTCGTTAATTTAATGATAACTAAAATCTCTTGCACACTTGCAATACGATCTGTTTTAAAATTCTACAAGCAAAACAAAAAATTGGTTGGTTTGTCCTTATTTAGTTTTCACACAATTGTCGTTTGGGCCTATTTTAAAATTTAGAATTTTATATGAAAAATGTAATATATCTAACAAAATAAAAACTAAAGCATCATCATATTATTTAAAAACTTTTTGGGTGAAAGTATAAAGCCTTAGTCAGCTATTTTTTTACCCAACTTGTGATCAAATTTTTTTTTTCAAGAAATGACAACAATTGGATAGCTAGACCCGTCTACCAAAATTATTATTTTAAAAGTAATATTGAATAGAAATGTGATGTTTGATCAAAAAATTGAATGTGATGTAATAAATGTATGAAGATGGGATAACATATTTTTAAAAATATGGGGTGATTAATAAGCCTGATACCTAAGTCAACAATATTAACATAAATTAACTAAAAAGGGGTATGTTAGAGCGGCCGTTTTTTTATATAAACAAGACAAGCCATTGGAGGTTGAACACAACGCTTTTTGTCTCATCTCCTTCACCCTCTCAAATCTTTTCAGGCACAACTAAACCGAACCATAAACACTTGAAAGTATAACTAAAAAACTTCCTGATCTATCTGACAATAGATTCTTGGGCTCTTCTTTATTTCGACAGATTCTAATCCGTTATAGTTGTTTTAAACGATAAGGTGAAATTTTTGTTCTTATATAATATCATACTCCTACTTCTTTATCTGGGAAACTAGGGTTATCCTGTGAAACTTTTAGCTAAAAAATGGGGGTTGAAAAAATGGTGTGTTTGGTTTCTCGCACTGGTCGCCAGTTTCAGAGATACAACAAAGGTCGTCGTCAAGTCGTCGGGTATGTTCATGTGTACATCTAGGAAGAACATTAAAAACAATTACTTTTGGATTTTGTTCTGAGTTTCTGAGTATGGGAAATTTTGCAGATGTATTCCGTACAGATTCAAGTTAACAAGTGATGGTAAAATTAGTGACAAGGTAGAAGTTCTAGTTATCTCTTCTCAAAAGGGTCACGCCATGATGTTTCCAAAGGTAATAAACTTTTAACTCAAAAGAAACGAAAAAGAATCATAATATTCTTTGAATTTTTGATTTTATTGTTTATCAAAGAGTTTTTTTTTTAACTGGCTTTCATGTTTACCAAAGAGTTGGTTTGCTGCTTTTGGTGTTGTAAAAGAGAACATTTATCCTGGATGTTAATTGTTTTTTGCCTATGATTAATTAAAAATCAGGGTGGTTGGGAGCTTGATGAATCTGTGGAAGAAGCTGCATCAAGAGAGTCTCTTGAAGAAGCTGGAGTTCTTGGCAACGTTGAGGTATTTTAAAATAAAAATCTTAGTTTCTATTTTTATTTGATATTATTGTTCTTTCTTTTTTAATTAATTTGTTGTTGTTTTCTTGTGTTTTAATTTTGGCAGCATCAACTAGGAAAATGGGATTTTTTGAGCAAAAGCAGAGGAACATACTACGAAGGACTTATGTTCCCTATGCTTGTAACAGAACAACTTGAGCTTTGGCCTGAACAACATGCTCGGCAAAGAATCTGGGTCAGTAGCTTAGCTAAACATTTTGTTATCGTAACGATGAATTTTAGTATTAGTTGCATTTTCTAACGATTTTTTGCTAATTTTCAGATGAACGTAGTAGACGCCAGAGAAGCCTGTAGAGATTGGTGGATGAAAGAAGCATTAGATGTTTTGGTTGGGAGACTCTCATCACCAATGAATCAACCAAAGGAAGAGAAGACTCTTTCCATCTCTATTGAAACAATGTGCTGATTGTGATGGGAGTTTTTGGACTAGTGTGTCTATGTAGATACAAATTAGATGGGTTTCAATTAGTAATGAGACAGCTGAAGATCAAAGCAGATGCAGAGCCGGAAAACAGAAATTATGAGTAGATTTTTAGGTTTAATAAGGAGCAAGAAAATTATCATGTGATTTTAACAAGTCTTGGATGTCCTGTTTATAATGTTTCTGCAAGATTTGATTAAAGGGACGATGAAGAGTTACGAACCTAAACCAAGAGTGCTAGCAAAAACTGCACAACTGTGTTTCCCTCTGTTTATGTTTTTCATCTCTCTTTGAATTTGCAATGGAGACACTTGATTTGATGATTTCATGATGGTTTTTGTGTTTGAGAAATATTTAATAATGCAACTGGGTTGTACGTGTCATGGTGTGATTGTTTACATGGAAAAGCAACAATAAATTACTCCAATCATAAGCTATATAATATGTAACGAAAACTTCTTTTTCCAAATTCATTATAAAAATATCAAAAGGTTGATGAGTCATTTATCAAATTGGCTTTATCTTTTAGAAAACTATTGGTTCACATTTTTAATAACTTGTTTTTTTTTTTTGGGTCCAGCTACCTATTCATTGTCACCGAATAACATCTTAGTCCTGTTGGTTAACTAGATATAATAACAATAACATTATTTGTTAGATTGTTTGTTTTTGTAACAATTGTTTGTTTTTCAACAAAGGTTCATGCTGCTATTGAAAAAGACAATATTTAGAAGTCTACTAAAGATCAGTTATAATACTGTAGTTTTTGGAAAAACTGGAAGATCCACAGTTTTACTAGTCATTTTATAATATAAATAACACAAGTTGCTTTTGGCTAAAAAAATAATAATAACAACAAGTTGCACCTTTAGTAATAAAAAATGACATGTGAATCGTTTACTTTAGTTCAAACCAAATCTCACATCACCACCGTCTTGATTCTATCCGACTCTCAACAGCTCATGAAAGCTATCAATTCGAAATCATATCCGGTGGAACTTTTTCAGAATTTACATGTATATCGAATTCTTATCATCTTCCATTGCTTTTATCCTATTTTAGTTTATTTCAAGAGATTACAATGACTTGGCTGACTCTCTTGCAAATATCGCCCTTAGGAATTGTTCTTCAATCTTGTACTACACATTTATCTAGTGCATGTCCAACATTTTCATTATTTATTTGATGTTCTAAGTTCACTTAAAATTTTTTACCCTTTATAGATTTTCTTTTTATAATACCTTATATGCAGCTAAAATTATCGCTTAAAGTTATCATGCCCTAAACGATCACTTACCTAGTCTATGCTTCGGACCGGTCATGCGCTTATCAACCTTTTAATGTTAGTCTTGGTTGTTCAAAAAAAAAATTCAAACCAAATCATTTAATCTTATGTGGCTTTGATCAATTCTTTCATTTTCATGATTTTATTTAATATATCAGAGAAAATATCTTATAAAGTAATTTTCTTTTCTTTTGTGTTGCTAAAAGAGCAGATAGAAGAATCGTACATTTCATAATTTTCAATAATCATATGTCCATTGATTCTCTCAAAATTTTAGTATCGATTTTACGTATTTTTCTTGTAAGTTGCTTCTGATATAAAGGGGAAGACGACGTATTTCCCCACCATAACTATGGCATAGTAATAAATGTACACAAAGTTTTGAGGTCGTCCTAATTGCACACCGTTAAAGTTTGACAACCACTTTCCACATAATAAGAAAGTTTGAACCTCGTTTCCACACAGACCATGATTTGACTTGGTTTTATCGATTTATTACATTAACCGATAGTAAACCAGTTATATTGGTACGCCTCGACCCATAATAAGATCCGACTATGGATCAATTTATACCCGACCCGAAACACCTTTAAAACCCCCAAATCGAGTTGTTGTCTTTAGAACCCTAAAATTTTAAAAATTGAGAGAGAGATTCCTTTTCGATGTTGTAATCGTTACGCTCTCTTCGATCTTCACCATCAGAGTCGACATCATCAGGAGAATCAGGTGTCCCTAGGTTGAATTCCGGTACATCACTCCACTCTACATTCACATCAGTGAATGACTCCATTGTTGATTCCTGAAAAGAGACAACGAGAGAGAGAGAGACACAGAGATATCAAAATAGAGAGATCAAAACAGAGAGACACATAGGGACAAAGAAACAACGAGAGAGAGAGATGGAGACACATAAGAGATGTCAAAATTACCTAGACTAAACACAATCGGTGCACAATCGAGAGAGAGAGAGACAATGTATGTTCTTCTTCAGGACAGATTGGTGATTTAGGGTTTCTAATCGGGTTCTGGGTTGGTTTAGTTGTTTAATCGGGTTTTTATTCTCTAATCGGGTTATAATTGGGTAGTTTTTGGTTTAGTTAGGTAAGATATTGGTTAACCTTAGGTTTAGAGAACTTTAACCAATTTTTAAACCGACATTTATTGATATTAGTTCGATTTATAAAGATTAGGTGGAAACGAGGTTCGAACTTTCTTATTATGGGGAAAGTGGTTGTCAAACTTTAACGGTGTGCAATTAGGACGACCTCGAAACTTTGTGTACATTTATTACTATGCCATAGTTCTGGTGGGGAAATACGTCGTCTTTCCGATATAAAGAAATAAGATGAGTGAATCATACGAATGTGGTTGGATGGTTAAAACGGTTCGTAAATATCCTAAGAGTTGTGAGTTTGAAACCTTTTTCCTAGATTACTCATATATGTGGACAGATGATATGGATATCTAATTCTCCTTAGGAAACATGATATGTTTTTGGTGCTGATAAACAGGTCTCCAGGAATTAGTGGATAGTTTCGTCTCGTCGGATATTTCCGGTCAACAAAAATAAAAATATGTACTATTGTATAAGAAGTAAATTTGCTTAGTTGTCAACTTCTTTGATTTTAGATAAATTTGTTTATTTACCTTATTTAAATAATTTCATATACAATTTATTATTTAGTAAAAACGGATTTCTATTAATAATAATATATTTTAGAAAATATGTTAATTATTTTCTATTAAATTGTTATCTTAAAATCTATTTTTCTATTATAAAATTCAAGTGAATTTAATGATTGATTTGTAACTTCTCCATGATTTTTATAATTTTGCTTATTTTTTCTATTTTTAATAATTTTATGAATAATTTATTATATAATAAAACAAATTTCTATTAAAAATATTATACTTTTAGAAAATAAGATAATTCTTATGTATTATATTGTTATCTTTAAAATATATTTTTAATCATAGAAATTGAAAATTAAGTTAAAATATTAACAGTTAAATATAAAGAAAGAAATGCTGATTTATCTACTTCTTCATGGTTTTATATTTTGCTTATTTATCATATTTTAATAATTTCATATATAATTTATTAAATAATAAAACGAATGTATACTAATAATACTAGATTTTTAAAAAATAAGATAATTCTTATGTATTAGATTGTTAGCTTGAACATATATTTTCTATTAGAAAATTTAAGTGAATTATTTGATTTGTATTTTCTCTATGATTTAGATAGTTTTCATTATTTATCATATTTTTAATAATTTTATATAAAATTTATTATAAAATAAAACGAATTTCTTATTAAAAATTAGAAAATAATATACTTCTTATGTATTATATTGTTATCTTGTAAATATATTTTTTATTATAGAAATAAAAAATTAAGATAGAAAAAAATTATAATTAAAATAAATTAAAGCAACATATTTGTAAAAACATATTTTTAAAAATATTTTGTTATGTAAATGTTGTCATTTATAATTAATTTTAAAACATAAATCATAACTTATTATATTGGTTTGAATTAATAAAATATAGATTAATAATACATTGTACAAAAATTATGCCCGCATGTGCGGGCAAAACACCTAGTTTAAAATAAATAAATAAGATGAGTTACATGTTTACGTAGTTTTCTTGAATCAATCAATTAATATAGAACTACCATTCTTATTTTACATAAATAGATGAGACTAAATTTAACTTTGGGCTTTGTCATGTCCGTATAGAATTTCATTTGGGTGATGCTGTTCGCATAAATTTGGGCCTCGCTGATAGCTGTCTCTCTTTGCTGTACAGTCATCACGGTACTCTCCTGAATTCGGCACCACTGATTATTAATTTGTAATATTGATGTGGCGCGTAAGACTTCTAATTGTTTTTGTTATTTTTTATGCCTCCTAATTGTTGCTCATATGTAGAGACAGCCACTCAAGTTTGAATGACTGATAAAAGTATTATTCATCATTTTGACTGGTTTAAATTCCATTTATAAAACAAGACGCAACTTCTAAGCAGTTTTGCAAAGAAAGAGAATAATTTTCTTTTTTGCAAACTACACCAAGTATTGTGTAATATGATAGTAAACACATGGTGTGAAATTCTGGCCGCAGTGAGAAAGAACGTGTTTGTGGTGTTTCATTTGGCCTCTTCGTGGTGTGGAATTGCATCAGAAGCGCTTGGATAGCCCATTCACACTGGAGGTGGAGCCCTAGAAAAGTGGTGCTTTGTTAAGCTTGTCTGTGCTGGAGTCGCATCTGAGGCATTTGTAGAGCCCACTCACAGTCGAGTGGCTTGTCTTAGTTAGATATGGAGATAGCTACACAGAGACGGTTATCTATTGCAACCAGGCCAGCAGATTATGAATCAAAGTTTTGGTTGTGGCTGATTTCGAATTGGTTGAGCAGTTCTAAGTACTCATAGCTTCAATAGTTTGGAAGCTTTTCATGAGACATAGATCCTTAATCATTGGTTTATTTATACGAAATCTTTAAATTTCATCGTCGGAATAAAATTTCTGGTCTTTGGACCATTCATCACCGATGAGGAATCAAGCTGCTATGGAGATTGTGACAACGTATTCATACATAGCTAAGAAGGCATCTCTTGATTATGTCACCTTTTGGATGAGGAAGCCATAGTTGCTGAAAAGATGCCATGGAAGTTGGTCAGAAATAACCAGTTTGTTTGTTAGACGTGCTTTCTTTGTGTTACTTTTGTTTTATGCTCCTTTCAGCTTATTTATACCATCTACTGATGGGTGTATGTGTTGATGTGGCTTAAGCCAAACTATGTTTTTTTTTTTTACAATTTGAATAAACCACTGTTAAAAAAAAGATAGTAAACACATGAAATATTAGAATTTGGCACTAGCAACACAAAGGGGGAAACGGCTTATTCATACCCAAACTATGAATATCTGAAAAAACATACCTAAACTTGTTTTTGCTCTAAAACATACCTAAATTTTTTTTGCATGCAAAAACATACCTGTGAAAATATACTTAAACTATACATAATTTGAATTACATACACGAACTTATAAAATCCATGCTAATTCATACATTGACATTAATGTGTTTAATGATAAATTTTCTAGGATAATCTCTTTTAAGTAATTTTCACAAAAAAAAATTTAAAATAGAAAATGACCAAAATTTTTTAATTGAAGTACACATATATTCTTATACCTATGAGGTTAAATAACCCTCGACTTTCTTGTTTAAAGCTATGGGTAAGATTTTGGACTAGAGGTTAAAATATCCAAGAATAGAAAATAAATATTAAAAATTTTAAAATAAAAATTTGATAAATACTTTCAAAAAGAATTTTCAAATTTTAAAAAAATATCATTTTTAAATTTCAAAAATCATTTTTTATTTTAAAAAGAAAATTAAAATAAGAAATAGAAAAAAATTCAGAAAATAAAATTTGAAATAAAAATATATATTAAAAAAGTGCGAATCTGAAAAACTTATAATCCCAAAATATAAGAAAATAAATTTTATTTTATTTTAATATTGAATTTTTATATTTATTATTTATATATTTATAAAGCAAATGGTACAAAAGTCTTTTGTCTCTTTTTAAGCTTAGGTTTTAGTTGCGACTAACTGTAAAATCTTTTGCTCCAAAATCGTTGAAGGTTAAGAAGAAGAAGATGAATCAGTTTATGAAACAATGCTGTTTTACTATAGTCCAAAAGATTTAATATTCAGTCCAAAATAATTTTAATATTCAGTTCTGAATATTTAAACTTTAACCTATTATATTTTGGCTTTTATACAACATGTTTGTATGTAAAGCTGATTAATCAACCACATTTTATCCTAGTTAGTATTGTTAACTATGATAATATTGTTAATATCAATGTATGAATTAGAGTAATTTTCGCATACAAAAAAAAATTAGGTGTGTTTTTGACACCAAAAAAATGAGATATGTTTTAGTATGTAAAAAAAGTTTAGGTATGTTATTTCCAGAAACTCATAGTTCAGGTATGAATAAGCCGTTTTATTTAACACAAAGTATATTTTTCACTACACCACATGTGCGAAGTAAACTTTTTTATATGATGGAAACTACAAAGTTTGGTTTATTTATTAATTTGATTTTGACAATAAGTAATAGAGTTAATCGGTAATTAATAAAACTTTGAGAGAGAAAGAGAAGCTCAGTTGTATTAGATGTGTGTAACTTTTGTTTTAATAAACTAACTAGATTTTAACCCGCGCAACCGCGCGGGATCTGTTTTCATATTTATATACATATATATTAGTTTTATATTATTAATAACGTTAGTCATATGTTTAAATGTTTGTATAGATATTACAAACACAATAATTTTGTAGCTTGTATGTTAATATCAGTAGTTTCAAAAGTTTCTTTTTATATACTTATCTTATTGGATTTATATTTAATTATTAATATTAATATATGCATGAAAATCATATTTGAAAATTACTTTATATTTAATTTATACTAAATTATTATCTGAGTTTCAAATTAGCTAGATTACCGTTTAGCAAACTTTTTATGTTTATATAGATAATTTTATATATTTATTTATAGTTACTAATCTTAATCCGTTCTGCCAATATATTTTATATTTTAAAAATTAATATTTCTATTTTTGAAAATAAAATTGATTAATTTATCAATTTAATATAATTTTATAACATTCACTTTATTATAATAATTTTCATTTAATATGATAGATTATGATTATGAAATAGATAAAAAGAATAACATTTTGTTTTCATTATATATATATATATTAGTGTATAATTATTTTCATTACTAATTCGAAATTTTACAAGTTATTAATTAGTAAAATATTTATCCAATGTTTTTAAAGTTAAGATATTGGTAAAATCTTTTCAACTGATTTTTTAAAAACAAAATAATACATATTTAAAATAGAAAGATATCAAAAGATATTATGATTAAAGTTGTTACAAAGAAATGAAATATATTTAATAAAATTTTTTTGCTAATGGTCCAAATGAAAAAAATCACACATGAAATGAGTCATGACTTCTCTTTTAATATAATAGATTGAAAACCTAATAAATACTTTATTATTATATCAATTGCAAAACAGACCTTAGCATAAATACTTCTCTAGAAATCTACTTATAAGTTATAATGGACTTCTTCAGAAGTTTTTGTTATTTTTGTTACAAAGAAACGGTAGCAGATTTTTCATCTATGAAAACTCACAAAATCTTCTCTATTAAAAGAGAAGTACCATTTACATCTATTACAAAAAGTCATGTTGGACTATTTCATTAATATGATATATTTGATTATTTATACTAATCAATCAAATATATATAATTGGAGGAATATTTTAATAATTAATAAGATATTAGTAATAAATTTGTTTAGAAAATATCTAACAAGATCTTACTAAGAAGTTTAAACATTTGTATAAAATATGCATTATTTAATTTTGTGATTAATATATATAAATATCTATATTACTGTTAATTAAAATAAAAGTTGTTATATTTTATAATTTAGTTATATTCTACTATATATTAAAATAAAATGCTATGTGAAATGAATATAAAATATATTAAATTGGTAAAAGGAAAATATTTTGTTTTAAAAATTTTATTTTATTCAAATAAATAAATAAATATCACTCCCTTTTAAAACATATTAAATTTTTAAATCATAAAACATTTTTTTTACAAAAAATGTTAACATATATTTTTGTAACTCACAACAAATACATTATATAATAAATTATATATAAATATTTTTTTTTATTTTAAAACTTACAACAATATATTATATAAAAATAATTAAAATTATACAATTATACAATATATAACAATAGAATATAAATCATATATATTTGAGAAGTTTTGTTATATTTTTATAAAATGAAAAAATACCCGCACGGATGTGCGGGTTCAAAATCTAGTAGTTAATTAGAAAACTAACATGTGCACTGACCAATAACCTCTCCAAGCATCCATAATTTCTTATTGAAAGACACCCATTTTTTATTGACAAAAAATCATGAATTTGTGTAATTTCAATGAAAATCAAATTTTGAAATTGAAATTTTTGAGTTTTTAAAGATGAAATGAAAGTGAAAATGAAAAATAATTGATTTGTGTGTGTAAAAAATGAGATATGAAAAAGTAGATATTGATTTCTAATGCACTTAATTAAAGGTTGATATTAGTTGTTAATAGTAAATAAATATTCAAGATGAGGATAGTTGAGTCAAAAAACTTTATTTCAAATATATATATATATATATATATATATATATATATATATATATATATATATATATTCCTAAATCATTTAAAGTTTTGGTGAAGAGGTCAAACCTTATTGGTCAAACCATATTTTTTAACATTATAACAATATAACACTATGGCGATCAAAAAAGATAATTAGAAAGTTTGTATAATGGTTGTATTCATAATCATGTAACAACAACGCACCAAGCATAAAAAAGTTGCTACCTTCTCTTATTTTCTTCTAGAGTCATACCACACACACACACAAAGTCATGTTCTCCACAAAAACGCTTCTCTTTATCACTCTCCTGTTCCTTGTCGGAACATTCACATTCGCCGCCGTCGACACTTTTGTCTACGGTGGCTGCTCGCAAACAAAATACTTCCCGGGATCTCCTTACGAGTCCAACGTCAACTCTCTCCTCACCTCCTTCGTCAACTCAGCTTCTCTCTACACTTACAACAACTTCACCGTCAACGGCGACGGTTCCGTCTACGGCCTGTACCAGTGTCGCGGCGACCTCTCCTTAGGCTCCGGCGACTGCGCTAGGTGCGTCGCTCGAGCCGTCAGCCGTCTCGGGAGTCTCTGCGCCGGAGCGACCGGTGGCGCGTTGCAGCTCGAAGGATGTTTCGTGAAGTACGACAACTCGACGTTCCTCGGCGTTGAGGATAAGACGGTGGTGGTTAGACGGTGCGGAACACCGGTTGGGTATAACTCGGACGAGTTGACTCGGAGGGACTCGGTGGTTGGTTATTTATCGGCGAGTAACGGTGGGTCTTATAGAGTGGGAGTGTCCGGGGAAGTGCAAGGTGTGGCGCAGTGCACCGGAGATCTCAGTGGGAGTGAGTGTCAAGACTGTTTGATGGAAGCGATCGGACGGTTGAAAACTGATTGTGGAGCAGCCGCTTGGGGTGACGTTTACTTAGCCAAGTGCTACGCGCGGTACACTGGGCGCGGTGGACACTCGCGAGCCAATGGCTACGGTAAAGCCTTTCTCTGCACCGTTGCTTTTGTTTCTCTTATTAATATTCTTCTTTGTGTTTAGAGTTGATTACTTAGTTAAGCATGTTTATGAATCCAGATTGTCCATGCATTAACACATATAATTATCATACTGTATAGTTTTCTTTTTGTCAACATCATATTTGTGTAGTATATAGTAATTAATTATGCATGTAATGTTTTTTTGACTGATGTTATGCATGTAATTAATTTGTTAAAGCATGTTTATGAATCCAGATTGTCCATGCATTAAAACATATAATTATCATATTGTATAGTTTCTTTTTGTCAACATCATATTGTATATTATATAGTAATTAATTATGCATGTAATTATGTATTTTTGACTGATGTTATGCATGTAATGTTGGATAAACGTTTTTGGGATTAAGGTGGGAATCGTGACAATAATGACGACGAGATACAGAAGACACTTGCAATCATAGTTGGGTTAATTGCTGGAGTTACGTTACTCGTTGTTTTACTTTCTTTTTTGTCAAAATCGTGCGAGAGGGTTAAAGGTAAGTAAAGTGAATCATCCCTAACTCATTCCATTTTTATATGAAAGTAATGGAATGGAACACAATCATCATAATCAAATCTTTTTATGATAAACGGATCAATTTGTATATGTGATGGATGGACCCTCGAGATAAAGGCAGAGTATATGGTGGATCCGACCTTCTTACATTCTCTATTTATTTATTTTTTCAGGAGGAAAATAAACTACGTTGTGGGCTTTTGCTTCTCGACTCTTGTATCATCAATTATAAAAAGAAAAAATAATAATTTAATGCGTAAAGGAGAAACAAAAGCGAAGAGATTCTTCATATTCTCCACTCAAACGTTTCCTTTTTGACTCACTTCACTTTAATTCAAGTCTTGATCAATTGTATATGAAATTTACGCCGTTTATAGACTTGTATCCGTGTCTTCCTATAATAACGTTATATAAAGTGGCGCATGCAATTGTTTTGATATCTCAGCTAAGATTTTAGAAGTCATAGACTTATAGTAAAAAAACAACTTTAAACAGTAAACATATACTTATGTGATGTAAAAAAAAACATATTACTTACGTATATTATTGTAAAAAAAAATTGAGAGTCGAAATCAATGTTTCATTGGACAATGGATCATATATCTTACTATTGTTTATCATAGTAGATTCATAATAACTTTATAATAGATGATTCTAAAAAAATCCAAGAAGAATTGGGCATTCGGCTTTAATCTTGGATGAATTAGTTAAATACCTTATAAATACTGAGATACTATAAAAGAGGGGAAAAAAATGATAAATGGGGGGAAGAGAGAGATAGAGGGAAATAGGGTATATAGCTAATTTGGTGGTTTTGTGTGTATACACAATGCAAATACTCTTTAATCTTCTCATTCAGCACAAAATCAGCTTTTGACCTTAAACTCAGACATGTTTAATCCATTTCTTCCATCGGGATTCGAATTAAGAGCACAACATCACTGATTTATGTCTTAAACCACTAGCTCACACATACCGATGATCACTTAATATTGTTGATAAAGTTAATTGATGGTGTGTGATTGTCTTCTTCAAATCTAAACTATAGCTACACATTATTATATTTTGGTAAATAAGAAACATTAGTCCAATCTCTCAACTATAGCTACACATTTTTCTTGATACATAAATGAATTATCTGCCGTTTTGGAGTGTGTTAACTAACGGTAATGGGGAAAATGATGATAAAAATTAAAGGAAAAGGTTAGTACTCACTCAAATGGTGGGTATGGAGCATGGTTGATTGATTTTGATCCTAATCATGCCATAACATATATCTAGTAAATATAACTTTATAAAGTTGTCAGATTAAGATCATTGTGTTTTCAAACAAAAGTAGGGGGGAATAAGCACAATAAGTAGGACCATCGGCTTACGTGATACATTCTCTATCATCAATTATCGCCCTTGTTTATAAAACAAATAAATATTTCTTCCAAAATATTTTCTACTTTTTATTTCAATTTCATTTTCATGTTTTCTACCTTATCGTAGGCAAAAGTAGGGGTAGGCACGGATCGGATATCCGGGTTTTTTAAGGTATTTGTGATTTGCTTCGAATGTTACGGATATCTAATTTTGGTATTTGCTTTGCTTCGAAAAAATACGGATATCCGGAAAAACGGATATCCGGAAAATAAATAGATATTTGTGGATATTTACGAATATTTACGGATATCTCATTCATTTTAATTAGTACAAATAATCTTAAGATTTTGATACAAATTTGCTTTGCAAAAATATTTTTTTGCATGATATATGAAATAAAACTTAAAAGAACTAGTGAATTTATAGATTTTGTAATATTTTAAAGTTTAAGTTACAATTATAATAACACAAAATTTAAGACAAAAATATAATTGTCAAAAATATTTTATTTTCTTATGTAATACTTTTATATAAGTAATAATTTGAATAGAATTGTTCAAAATCATGTGCTAAATTAATAATTTTATAATTTTATACAATTAAAATTTTAAATATAATCAAAATATACATATATTTATATATTTACGGATCGGATCGGATATCCGCTTTCCAAAATTTTAATATTTGTGATTTGCTTCGATTTTAACGGATA
>CAKOAT010361820.1:192976-226407 GCA_932364175.1 Eruca vesicaria subsp. sativa
AAACGGATAAAATGCCCAGCCCTAGGCAAAAGGAAGCATCTAAGGCTACGCTATTTTTATACTCCATTTACATTTTCATTTTCATTTTCTTGTTTTCGACCTTATTTGGGCGACATTTTTTGTTTCCAATTAGAAGAGACGAGAGGCAACCCAAGAGCATGTTTATTGGTAAAACCCTTTAAGGGTTCAGCTACGGGAATCGATCACATTAATGTATGATCTTTATTTCGTCTATAACTCAAAGTTCCCTCGTCAAGCCATATTTATGTATTCTGAAAAATCCATCGGACATGTATAATCAGATTTCTTTTGGCATTATGTATATAATCCACGCGCCCCGCATATATTATATAGTTATTGATCGATGATGATTAACCCAGGGGAAGTCACTGTCTTTTATCTTTGAACTTGGGGGAAGTCAGTGCTGCACTTGATAGTATACTTTCTTGGAAGACACCAGTTTTGTCTCGTTTGAATGGTACTTGATTGATAAACGCTGTGTGTCTAAAAAACACTTTTAGCAGTTGTTCTTTAGCCATGCATGAAAACTGCATATTCTCGAGCTATGTTTGTAATTAGTACCTTTTCTGATTCACAACTGTTATTTATCAACACTTTTGGACATTAAACTCGTTATTTACAAAAGAAGTTATAGAAAAACTTGGACAATTTCTTGCTCCTTCTATGGTGGTGTGTAGCTCACGTTTCTTGCAAATGTTCAGAGACTGCTTTTCAGGATGTGGCGATGGAGACTACCCATCTTTGTACATGTTTCATAGGGGGCAGAAGAGAGTGCTTGTTCAATTTGGAAAGCAGTCAAAGTGTCGTGTGGTGCCCTTAGTACCGGTCCTGACATGGGATAGACCAGAAGCAATTTTCTAAAAATTGATCATTTTTATAAGAATGTTTATATACTATAATAATAATTTTCTTATAAAAAAGGTTAAATTTTTCAAGTATTTTTTGAGGGCCGAAAGCGGTTGCTTGTAATGCTTCCCCTCGGAATCGGTACTGGGTGCCATATACAAGCGGGCTTTGGTGGCATTCGCAAGGCATTGGTAAGTATCTGATCTCTCTTCTTCAGTCATCTTGTGCTTCATATACAGAAAAAGTTATGAGTTTGTAGAAATCATCAAGAATTAGCTACTCCAGAAACGTCAAGAGAACTTCCAATATCCGAGGAAACGAGAAGAACTTCACTTTCTCAAGAATCACGTTGATAGTTGAGAACAACTATTAATATTAAAGGATTTCGAAAAACATCCTAGTGGAACGTGTTGAATTTAGTGGGTAGGCGAAGCTAGACTTGTAATAGCTATATTTCGATAATTTTGTTTAAAACAAGCTTGTAATCGTATTTGATTCCCAACTTTTATATAAATATATTCATTAGAAAAAAAACTTGGACAATTATGAATCATAGACTATTGAGAGTTACAAAATCTTTCTGAGCTAACCGAAGCCAATGGGGCCGGGCCATGGGAAATTACTATATGATACGATGAACATATTCCATCTTCATTTTTATGGATATCAAAAGATGTGTAACTAAGCACATTTTGTTCCACAACTGGCCCGAAATGATATAAACTAAGCCCATTTCTTCCCAAACCGACCCATCAATAAGAGTTATCTTGCAGCTAAATGTCACATTAACTTTCGGCTTAAGAAAAGAAAAGAGACAAAACAGAACAGCCAATACTTCGACGACCAGAGCAAAAAAATCATTCCCTGATCTCTTTCTTCTTTTATGTTCTGTCCTTTTTATAATTTGACAAGCCTTTTCGTTTAGATTCCAAGAGAAACAAAGAAAGAACGATGGATGACGTTAAAGATAAGCTAAAAGGATTCATGAAGAAAGTCAATCTCTCTTCTTCCTCTGGCAAATTCAAAGGCTCAGGTCGGGTTCTCGGATCTTCCTCCTCTTCCGCACCCGTTAACCCGATTCAAAACCGGTTTAACTCTCCCCAATCCTCAAATCCAAACCCGAATCCTACTCCTAGACCCACCACCAAACCTTCTCCGTTACCTGAGAAGCCCGTATCTTCCGGGTCACCAAAAAAACCGGATCCTGACCCGGTTCGTGCTCCTCCACAAGACGGGTTCGACCCTTACGGAGCGTTCATCACCTCCTCCAACAGATCTCAAAACGGATACTCTCTCAACATGTTCGAGTGTCCGATCTGTAGCAACCCTTTCAAAACAGAGGAAGAAGTCTCCGACCACGTGGAGACCTGTCTTGGAGACGAGCCTGTAGCAGCATCGGAGAAGGTTAACGAGTCCGAAATGGAGAAGCTTGTGGTTGTGTATCTCTCCGGGAAACCAAATGAGAGTTTTGTTGATGTGTTGCTTAGGTTGCTTAAGAACATAGTGAAAGAGCCTGAGAATGGTAAGTTTAGGAAGATTAGGATGAGTAACGCTAAGATTAAAGAAGCCATTGGTGATGTTGCTGGAGGTGTTGAGATTCTTGAGTTTGTTGGGTTTGAATTGAAAGAGGAGAATGATGAGGTTTGGGCGGTTATGGATGTTCCTGAACAAGACAGAACTCAGTTGATTAATGAAGTTGTCGGAATGTTGGAAAATAGAAAGATTGAAATGGTTAAAAAAGAAGAGGTTCCAGTGGTTCCGAAGAAGATTGATAGAGAGGTAAAAAGTTATTTTTTGATTTTTATTATGACAGAACCTATTTAAGTTTTGTGACTATCTTTTCTGTTGGATTAGATTCGTGTCTTCTTTTCTGTTGCTGAGAACGTAGCGTCGAGAATAGAGGTGCCTGATTCGTTCTATAGCCTCTCTGCTGATGAGATAAAAAGAGAAGCTGATTTGAGGAGGAAAAAGATTGCGGAATCACAGCTTTTGATCCCAAGATCTTACAAGGAGAAGCAAGCTAAAGCAGCTAGGAAGAGATACAAAAGGAGTTTGATAAGAGTGCAGTTTCCAGATGGTGTTGTGCTTCAAGGTGTGTTTGCTCCTTGGGAACCTACCATTGCTCTCTATGAGGTTAATATTGAAACTCCTAAATTTGCTTATTTGTTAAATTAAGACAAATTTTTTTGAAGATTCTGTTTTTTTTTTTTTTCAGTTTGTGAGTTCTGCTTTGAAAGAGCCAAGTTTGCAGTTCGAGCTTTTGGATCCTGTACTGGTTAAACGGCGTGTGATTCCACATACTCCAGCACCGGGACAGAAACCAAGAACCTTGGAGGACGAGGAGCTTGTTCCTTCAGCGTTAATTAAGTTTAGACCAATTGAGACTGACTCTCTTGTCTACACTGGTCTCTGCAATGAACTCCTGGAGATTAGTGAACCACTCACATGATCATACGAGTTTTACAGAAGATTTTGAATCAAACGGTTTGAGTTTCTTTCTTTTATGGTGTTATTTGATTATTCCGTGTTTGTGATTCGAACTCATTATAGGGTTTTATGGGGAAAAATGTGTAATTTGCACAATTATAAGAATCACAGTTGAAGATTCATCATATCTGAAAGCTTGAGTCTTCTACTAGAACAATGCATGACGTTAGTAAGTATTGGATTTGGTTCAGTTGTATAGTTTATGATTGGTTTAGTTCTAATTGGTTTCCTCTAAGGAGTTAAAACAACAATATCCAATAGTTTTATATTTTATTTGTTTAATCTAATTAAATTCCTGACCATGTATTCAAGTAGAAATCTAGAGATATGAACCTTATTTAAGACTTGAAATGGCAACAAAATTAACATAAAAAAAGTAGAAAAAATGAGCAAAAAGAAGATTGACACGAGCAACAAAAGAAATTCTAAATAATTCCAGTTTCATACAAATGGAACTCTGGTTTTTACACATTGCGTTTGGCGAATGATACTAGGAACCAAACGTTTGTATTGCCAAGGAAAAAGTTGATACGAAGATGCTTCAGGCGTGGCTCTTGATTTGTGTTGTTCTGATCCTCTCTATGCAGGTAGTGGATCCTTCTTCCTACAAAAAAAATAGATTAATATTCGAATTAATCAAACTCAATGAAAATAAATTATAAATAGAGGAATGATATTTAGAAACCTATCAACCGCTGATAATATGAAGACAGAGGAGAAAGAAGAAGAATAAAAACACTGGCGATCACAATCAGTTCACAAGATGCTAATGATCGTTCTTTCCTTATCTTCACTCCTTGTTCGAGCTTCTCACAATGCCCCGTGCTCAGAAACGCTATTAGAGACGAAGCCAAAGCCTTGGGAAAAAGTGTTTGTTGTATACCACCATTGAGTTCTCGGTTAACCAGTGATCTTCTATGGGAGTCAAAGGTTAGTTGAGAACTCAACATGTGGTTTATAACAACCACCTTTGTCCATATATAATAAGGTTTCATCTCTAGCATCGGAGAAACCAGGGACATAGAAAGAAGCTCAGATAAAGAGCCAAGGCAAAAAGAAGAACAATAGTTAACATCTTTTTAGATAAGTCGTATAAAATGTCACGTTTGTTTGAAGAGAAAAGAAAACGTATATATAGTTCTCATATAATTAGCCAAAAAGGAAACAAAATATGTCAAAGTAAAAGCAAGGATTTGAGGGAAAGGAACTAATTAATGTGAGTAATAAAATGATATTTGCAATTATTACTGAGATTTTGTATAGAACTAAACTTCAGGAAAGTTAGATTTCTTGTTGTAATTTAAGAATGTACACAATCGACTAATAAATACAAAGAAAATTCGAATGAAACCGACCCAAATACGAAGATTCCGTGGAGATTTGGCTACCGTTCTTTATTTTTGCGATCGTTGGATGATGTGTTCATCTAGCGTACCAATAGTATTACGCTAGATAAACAGTTGGTCACGCAACAGTTAGTAAACACCATTCACCTTCCAAATTTCTACAAAGTGTATAGCTTTTCTGGCATAGAATTTATCGTCTTGTTGTCGACTATACGTATGAAAATTTTAACATATTCATAGAATGTTATAATAGTACTGTCTATTTATGTGGAACTGAACCATCCAATCTTTCAAATTACTGCAAAACATATATATGGTGTCAAGGTTACACATCCACATTAATTGATGATAAGTTATGTATTTTCAGTAGAATAACAATAAACGTTATGAAATCATTCCGTCCTATGTAGTTAGATCGTCTATGTTATATAAAATGTTTGCTCATAAAAGCCTAAAGTTTTATTAGTCCAATAAATCAAATTTCTGGCTTTTGTGTTAACTTTCTCTACATTTAACAGTGCTAAAATCAATCAGACACTTGGAAACAACACTTCATTCAGCAAGCTTCACAACATCTGGCTGTTTCACATAGTACCATCTCCCACACGCTTCTTTCACTGTAACATTCATCTTGATGCTATCTGATTACTTCATTAATAAAATTGCAACAATTTAAAAGAAAAACTCTCCATTTTTGTTTCTTCATTTGAACATGTTACTTGCAAAAAAGAATCCAGTGTGTTTGTTCTGACTGTGAGTAATTATCTATCCAGTAAATGTTTTGTATGTCGAATACTTATTTCCGTTTATTTACTACACAATGAATTTTAGGATTTTACATAGTCCAATGTTTTCATATAAGAACATAAACAAAGATGCAGAGAACAACAAATGTTTTTAGATATGAAAGTCGAAATCTTCTTTTTGGCCTGTACCAGCCCTGTGGTAACAAGCTTAAATTTAAGACGACAAGTGTTTTTAGGAATTGATAGTCGAGAGGTTCAATTGCGCTTGTTCCTGTCATGTAGTGACAATGTTGGCATACAGACATAATTCTCAAAAATTCTCTCAAGATATTTGAAACTGTGTAACCAAAAATATCTTCATTTCACTTAGACATAATTCTCTTGAGAATCATCCTGACTTCGTCACATTTTGGAAAACACCTCGAAGTCAATTGATCCCTCTTGGGGGCTAGGGACGCCATTGATGCGAAGTGTCTCCAACTTATGATTGTTCTCAGCCAAGCTTTCAACACATGCAGTGATTCCTTCTGGACTACTCCGTGCACCCTGGCACAATTAACTGAGAAATAAAGTTCAATCAAAGAGGTCAAATCATTCCTACAAAACTCACTATGATCTATCGAGTTTCCTGGTAATCAAGTTAACTTTTAATTCAGAGGGTTTGCGTCCTCCAAATGACAAAAGCCCTTTGTTGGTGACTCTACGACAATTTCGGAAGCATGAACCTCTAATAAAATTTCAACTAATAGTTGTTGGGTCTACTTTAAGCAGAACCCTCCAAAAATAGGCGTATGCCACTTAGCATGGAGAACACACGGTATTCTTTAGTAAAAGGCGAAAGAATAGTTCGCTTTGTGCTCACCACATGGCTGCGTGGCTTATAAGAGAAAGAGAGAGCATTTACTTATAACACAACTCCTAATGCTAATTACTCCCAGCCTTCCGACGTGGGACATACAATGGCTGTACGTATTATTTAAAACTCTTTGTGGGCTTTGATGGGCCTCTAATAAGGATTGGACAAGGTTTCAGGAGACGATTATTGAGTTGCGTGTCAGGAGGCATGAGCAGTTGAGTGTATCCCATGTAGTTATGTGCCTATCCTTATGCCTATTAGTTAGAAGTTTCCTCTTACTCTAGTTATAAACACTGCCACTAGCATGAATATTGAATATACGTCGTGTTGTGCTGTAATATGGTAAAACACACAAAAAAATTACTTTCTTACAACATTGTTAAAGCTCTTCTAAAGCTATTTTTTCACAAATAGTGCCACGGTGACCCTAACTTATTTGTTGTCAACATGAAAAATGTAGAGGGGGAGGGTTAAAAGATCCGCTTTTGATTCATGTTATTTTAGGAAAACGAAAGAGGATTACAAATGAACAATGTACATTTTTTCTTGTCAACTATGTCTTTTTTGTCATCAAATGAACAATGTCCTTGATATCATCTATACTATTAAACCAGGATCCTATTGTTAAAATTTTGGATTCTACCCCTAAATTTTTATCACATTTATAAGATAATAGCACTATTTATTTTTAGAATCTTAATTAATTAAACAATTTAATATCTCCTATATTTATGGTAACTGATAATATTTCCTATTTTTGTGATTAATAATAATTTTCCTTTTATGAAAATTATGATTTTCTATTTAATTTTAATATCATATTTTTGTGCATCATATTATTTAGCGATCAAAAATTATAAATGATTATTTAATATTTCATTTTATCCATAATAATGATATGTCAATTCAATTTGTTTTAAAAACTAAATTTTAGATATAAAATGAGTAAAAATGTAAACTTATCATAGGTTATTAATAACGAAAAGAAAATAATATTGTCATATGAATAAATTGTGTTTTTTTCTATTGCCATTGTTTCATTTTTTCAAATGACAAGAAAGTTTTTATTAAAGAAATTACAAAAAAATCAATTTCTTTAATATTAAAAATATGAATTATTTAACAAATTTTTAAAAATATATTATCAGTTTTTATGAGTTATTTAACGGATCAACGGATATCATAATATAGATTAATATCGGGTTTTAAGATATATATCGGGTTGGCTTAAATTTTTAATTAGTAAATTTTAATTAAATCTTAACTGGATTATATAAAAATTGCCGGATGTACCGATTCAACTATGGATCTGGGTCAGATATGGAAACATTACGTGAAAATCAAACATTATAAAAGAACTTCTTTAAATATTAATAAAACAATTTTAAAATTTTTGTGTTTGAATAATTAATTTAAATAAATTTTCTCCAAATGGTAAAAATATACCCGCGCTTTTAAAGCGTGGGTCAAAATCTAGTATTGTCTTAAACTTTTAATATATATAGTCTGGTTAAGTAATTTAATTTAAATTAAGTAGTTAAACTAATTAGATGATGTCAAATGGAAGAGGATGTTTTTTTGAGTCTCGTGATGTCTCTTAAATAAACGGGTTCTTAAGCTTTTTGTACTTTTCATTTTTTTCATTCTTTTTTAGTAGTTAGATATCCACTAAAAATTCTTAGAGCACCCCCATTAAAAATACAAAAAGTGTTCATAAGGAGTGTTTTCACACTTCCCAATAAAAAATATTATAATAATGCTCCCATGATGAACCTGTTGAGCTATTCCGGATGAACATGTATCACTACTGTTTTGCGGGCTCTATGCCATATGGAGGTCCGCGATTGATCCGTTAATTTTTTTTTTTTAAAGAAAACGAAAAAAAATTAATTTTTTTTTCTGTCAACCCACTTCCTATAGATTCACAGATGGGGGTGCTCTTAGTTGATAGCTTTCAAGGACTAACATTTTTTTTTTCTTTTTGTAACTGGGGACTAACAAAAGTTCATATACTGTAAATCACATTGTTTAACATTTTAAATTCATCACATGTTGTCAAAATGTTTAAAATGTTGTTGAAATCAACGCAAACGTCAATCATATAGGATTTCACTTTTAAGTTCAAACAGACAATAGTAAAAGCCGAAAACGAATATAACTTTTTTTTAACTTAAATTTTACTCCAAACTTTACTATGTTCTTCTATAAATGTTTGCATACTAAAGTGTTACATTATAGCACCTAAATATCTATACAGATGTATATGCTTTGGTTATGTGATACAATCTAGCTAGTAAGCCTAGTGTACACTCAAGTGTTGCTTATTAGAGTCCATCAATGTTTTCTGTATAAACTAATGTTTGTTTTCTACAAAAGGAATTGGAAATAATTTCTTAACGTCTAATGTTATGAACTTATGAAATCATTTCACATTAGTTTTCTAAACTCATTGCATAAGTTAATATATCATAATATATCGTAGTTTAAGAACATTAGACGTTAAAAAAGCATTCCCCATTTTTCGGATACATAGAAATCATTTCCCATTCTATTGAAATATATAAGATTCATCATCAAATAATTGGATATTTGACCTCTCCACATCAGATGTTTGCAGTAATTTGTTTAGTTCCACAAAAATAGACTGGCACCGTTGTATTTTTTCTACGAAAATGTTAAGACTTCCATATGTAGTCAACAACAAGACAGTAAACAACACGAGTTTAAGATATGATGCCAAAAGAAGAGGAACAGACTTTGGAGAAATTTGGAAGATGGATGGTGTTTATTAACTGTTGCGTGACCGAACATTTTCCTAACGTAATACTTTTGGCATGGCAGATAAAACACCAGTCCACGATCGCAAAATAAAGAAAGGTAGGCGAATCTCCATGGAATCTGGCGGATACCATTCGAAATTTATTTGTATTTCCATTAGTCGATTGTGTACATCTTTAAATTACAATGAGAAAAATCTATCTTTCCTAAAGAATATATACAAGATCCAAAATTAATTGCTAAAGAGTTTTAGCTTAATGCAAATTGCCTTTTATTACGTCCACTGATTTAAGCTCCTCTCCGTGAAGTCCTTGTAAATCATTTATTTTGCCATATGTTTGTTTAAATATATTGCTAGATACGCTGGCAACCCTAACCTTAGGCCTATATAAGCCGCCAACCCAACTAAAATCTTTGTCGGAACAAGAAAGAAAGAAAAAAAAAAACCCGAAAAAACAGTGAAAATGGTAACCAAAAATCTTACCGCGACGTTGCTCCTCTTCACCACCTTTCTCTTCATTTCCGGATCACTCTCAGCCGTTCATTCTCCTCCAACACTAAGCGCAACGACCGAAGATCTAGATTTCATCCGAACAAGCTGCAACGTTACTCGATATCCAGACCTCTGCTTCAAGTCTCTCGCCAGCTACGCATCCACCGTTCACGGCAACACGGCGAAGCTAACCAAACTCTCAGTCGATGCTGCGATAACCCAAGCTAAGTCAACGGTTGCCTTTCTCTCCAAGCTCTCTCTCTCAGCAGCAGAAGTGAAAGATTGTGTTTCTTACGTACAAGATGCAATGGACTCAATGAGAGATTGTATCCCACCACTAAAAAACATTATCGGTGGAGGCGTTGTCGCGGCGGCGGCTCCGTCATCAGCTGCTTCCCCATTGGCGGAAACGTTTAGGTCTCAGGTGGACGACGTGCTGACGTATATGAGTGCAGCATTGACTTCCGAGGAAACGTGTACAGACGATTATGAAGATGAAGAAGGAAAGATCAAGACGATGGTTTGTGATCGGGTGAACAATCTGAAAATGTATTCTAGTAATGCTCTTGCGCTTGCTAGCAGTTTGGCCAAGAAATGATCTCTCCTCCATGTTATTAGATCATGAAGAGTGTTTAAAATTTTAAATTTAATTGCTTATTCATATAACTTTTCAAATATTGTTAAAGACTTCTTTTGAGGATTTCATAATTTAAGGATTTTAATTATAAAAATAGTATGGTTGTGTGAAAATTTGAGTGCTTGCTTCTAAAATATAGTAGGGGGTTTATTCTTCATTAGTTCGTCTCTATATGTTAGACATGTATGCTTAATAATTAGTATTTACGAAATAATTAAATTTTGGGTTTTGTTTAAAATGAGTTCAGTGAGGGCTGACAGTAAGCAATATGTGAACCTATGTATAATATATACGGTCAAAAGTTGTAATAAGAAATTTCACAAGTTGTAAGTATTATGATGAAGCTTAGGCCCCATGTTGAGTTCGTCCGGTATGCGGACACATTATACAAATGTAAATTCGAGCCTATGTTCGATGCTGTAGCAAATAGCAAGGTAGAGAGCGATCACCAATAAACAAATCACAATATGGTACGACGTAATCATACTCAAAGACCAATTAACGTTAATTAGTTTTTACTAGCGATACCATGCATTAGCTTTTTTTTTTGGCTAAAATCATGCATTAACGTTACACCATCGTTTGAATATTCTGCGTGTGTATCATAGGAATTGTATATACGAGGGTGGCTCTAGAAAGTAAAGTGCATTTGTCCCCATTAACTTTTAAATTTATAAAAATTTGGTAAATTTCGGATGATTGAAAATTTAAGTGCAAAATTCCTTGACTCCCCCCCCCCACACCACATTAAATTCATTATTCGATTCCAAATTGCCATTCACTCTTTTAAATTTTCCATGACCCCCTTGTTTCCTCATTCACCAAACCATCCTAAATTAGGACATAATTATATTTTCTTTCTATAAATATGCTAAAATTTCTAAAACTCATCTATGTAACATATTTTTGTATATATCTCAACATATATATGAATATACATATTTAAACGTATTACGTATATACTATGAGAATAGTTAGAAATTAATGACAATCATATGGAGTTGTTTTAAGTTTTGGTGTGTATTTTCTTCTGACCCTTGAAAAGAGTTGGAATCTTGTTAAAATATTGTGTTCGTGTTACCCAAGTTGATTATTAATGTCAAAATATTTTTAAAACTTGTATTACTTAGGCCCAGTATATGTCCATTAGATAATTTTCACCCTCTCTTCAAAGTTTTTGCTTCTTTAATTCAATGGGAAGACTAAAGTTATTAGTCAAACCGCCAACAACTAACTGTTCATTACTCTCACATGAACCCAAATGAAATATCAAAATATGTATGCTATCGTTTGAAAAATTCCAGCTCCCGCCTTAAATTGAATAGAACAAAGCTACGAAAATTTTGAATCTTGTTAATTTCTCAACACTCAATTGTATGTACATTCTTTTTGAGTTTAACTTTCCTGAATTCACTCATAATAAAATACTAATTTTTCCACAAAAGCGTTACTTTAGAAAAAGGGTAAAGAAATACCCGAAATTTATACATCACACACAACAACCACATGCAAACTCGAATTACATTCTCTTAAACACCTTTTTTTCTCTCTACTCAACCCCTAAAATTAAAAATAACAGACAATTAACCATTAAACTCGACTTTAGAAAAATACTAATTATTTTTTAAAAGAAACTCTCTTTTTTAGATTTTTTTCTTGCTTAAGCTTCTAATCAAAGCTTAATTCGATTCGCTTAACCCTCAACTTCAACAACCAACAGGCACCATCGCAGGTTTCGCCTTCGGTGGCCTTCCACGTCCTCTCCTCTCTCCACCACTCGCCTTCGCCTCCGCAGGTTCAACATCATCCTTAACCTCCTCAGATTCCGTCTTCTGCTTCTTCGGTGGCCTTCCACGTCCTCGCCTCTCTCCACCACTCGGAGCTGCTTCAACCTTCGTCTCCACCTCCGACGAAGAAGCATCCTTCGCCTTCGGAGGACGACCTCTAGGCCTCGGCGAAGAAACCGAGGAAGGAGCTGGAACAGTCGCCACGTGGCTCGAATCTCCCTGCGCCGGCTTCGCTTTGGGAGGACGGCCACGGCCGCGCTTGGGAGGAGCATGCGGATCTGGTTTCATGTAGTTGTTCTTCACCATCACGATCTGGCCGGAGCTTTTCATCTGGTTGAGGTGGTAGGTGAGGAGCGTCATGTGTGACGGCGGTAGTGTGGTTTGTGTTGACTCGATGTGTTTAGCGATCGTCGTTTTGTTGCATCCGTTCACGTCGTTTGATGCTTCGATCGCTTCCATGATCATCTGATTCCGAAAAAAAATTCAGATCTATTATATGGAACGGTTAAGTGTACAATTTCGAGATCTAAACCGGTGCGGTTAGGGATTTATACCTGAGGATACGGTGGGAGGGAGAAGGGAAGCGGCTGCTCGTCCGTCATTGGAGTTTGTTGAGGTTCAAGGTCGGTCTCCGTCGCCATGATTTTGCTGAGAGAGAGAGAGTGAGGTGGGAGAGAGAGTACTGTTGGTTGAATGGGCGCTTGAAGAGATGAAGCTGTGTGGATTTAAGAGAAGGTAATAGTGGTTTTCTTTATTATTTAAATTAAAATTGTTTTTGCTTGGATTGTTGATCGGATGGTTAGGGTGCGTGGATACGATAGTTGATCTAACGGCTGCGAGATGATAAGAATATTTTCGCGCAGGATTGCTGACATGGATGAAGTAGTGATAAGTGATAGCTCTTGTGAAGTTACCGTATTGTCCCCAAGTTTGAACTTTACAAAAGAATAAACAATTGGGGAATTTTCGGTGATTCGGCTCATTAAAGTCAGAACGTGTCGAATGATGACTGGAGGCTAATGAAAAAGGAATTGAGAAAATGAGGCAAGGCCTATTAGAATAAAGGCCCATTGGACCACATTAAGATAACAGTTTAAAAATAATGTTAAATTTTGATTTATGGGATTTACTCATATATGCATACATCCCAAATATGATGTTACAACAGGCAATGAACAGCAAGAGGAACATAAATCAAATAATGTGGGAATCTATTACAAACAAAAACCCAATGAAGAAGATACAAACGTGAAAACATAATCAAAGAAGGCCACCAGTGCTCCGGAACGGGTTATTGTGTTGGTTCACCGCGAAATCACCAAACCCGCTGGTATTTGGCTGCTGTGAAACCGGGTTAACCGGGAATTCCCCAAAATCACCAAACGGATTATTACTGTAACTATTACTGGCTGGGGGGTTTGGGAGTGCTAGCTGTAGTTGATGCTGCTGCGGCTGATAAGTTGGCTGGTAAGCACCAAAGGGGTTGCTGCCAGCTGGCTGCTGAGGTGGCAGAGTGCCATTGGATGTTGCAAAAGGATCGTGAACTTCAAATGGGTTGGGAGCTGGTGCACCGTAGACAGGGCGTTGCGAGGCTATGTAAGCTCCATCGTCGTATAGACTGTTCAGTGTGAGCGTGTCTAAGCCTCCAGCCTACACATTAATTGTTTTTTGAAAGGTTAATGCCTACAAATGATTTGATGAACACATACACTATAACGTATTATCCCAGTAATGTAAGCTATTTGCTAGTAACAAGGTTCTAGTCTGATGATTTCGTTTTACTGTATCCTTCAAGTTTGTCCAGACATAAAGTTGAGGTTTTTGAAGATTAGCTTACAAAACATTTAACTAAACCAACAACTAACTCCTTGTTCTCACGATTCCATTACTGATTTCCTATTACAAGGTTCCAAGTCTCAAACTTCACAAATTTACCATAAAATCATGCACGTGACGACTTTTTCATTGTAAACTTGTCCAGATATACTCTAGTGGTTTATCCTAGGCTTGAGATAACATCGAAAATTCCAGCTATACAGCCAAATCCTAAACCGGAAACTAACCGGCTTGGACTATTTTGCGATCTACTGTCTAAAACATAAACAACGAGAAGAATGCTTACCAATTGCCTATCGGTGGCTGCAGAGATATCGTTACTTGGTGTTGATACTAGGGCAAGCTCCCACCCTGAAGGATCATAATCGTTTGTTTGACCAAAACGAGGCGTTGGAGGGTTAACTGGAGACAGAGACAGAGAAAAGTCAGCAAAAAGGTGACATCACCTTTCCCGGCAGGAAGGAGATTGATGGACATGGAATTAAAGGTGGTATAGCAAGAAGCTTACCATCAGTTGGCACTATGGCTAAAGCAAGTGCGTTTTGGTCCTCGATCGCTGATGCATTAGGAGCAGCAGTGTTCAGACCCTGTGTTGAAAAATTACGAAGAGAACCTGAGAGTTAAGAATAGCAATAGGAAGCAAAAGTGAAATCAAGACTCGTTATGTAATAATAATAGGGTTTTCACCAGCAGATCATCTGTATCAATGATATTCTGAGACTGAGTGTTGGCTGAAGGAGGAGGAGGCGGAGACAATTCGGTTTCTTCAGTTACAAGAACGACATCATCTGAAGACAACACAACTTCACGTTCTTCATGAGACGGTTCAGCATCATCGGCAGGAAGTCCATCATCCGGCCTATAAGTTAGAAGCTGCATGTAGATAACTTTATTAGCACATAAAACTCAGAGGAAGAGTTCACAAGGCCAAAATGCTTGGATCACTAATATGAGAAAAGAGTTAGAAGCTGCATGTAGAGAAGAACTTCATTAGCATACCAGTGGTACTGGGACATCCACAGCCCGCGGTGCTTCTTTAATATACTCTTCCATTGTTGTCAGAAAAGACTGTGGGGGCTGGAGACAACGACAACAACGTAATATTAAGTAACAGGTACAAGCAATAATTATCAATTTAATTTAGAAAAAAAGTTCATCTGGTACCTCTCTTAGCACAGGAAACTGAAAATTCCTAGCGAGTTCCAATCCTTTACAGGCTTCATAAAACTCAGAAAGGCTACGAGCCTGGAAAAATTGCAATATCTCTTTTTAGAAAAGAAAGTGACAATAAAAGTAAAGTCCACGCAGAAGAAAATAGGCCAACAAACATCACCTGTTGACCCGCACGCTTGTATATCTCAAGGGAAGTGATGGCTTCATGTTTTGGCATTTCAAAGAACTGCAATAAATAAATAAAACTGAGAAGTGATAAAGAAAAGAGATACGGTAACTATGATGGCAAAAAAACAAACTAGACCTACCTTGTCAATGAGATTGATGATTCCGTCATTAATAGCACAATAGACTTTAAAACTCTCCTTCAACACCTACCATTGCATCACAAAGAAGGTAAGAAATTTTCGAGCTTTGCTTTTTAGCTTGGCACAGAGCAAAAAAACACAACTGTCTCCGGTTGCGGAAAGTTGATAATATTATCACGTACCAGAGCAAGTGCATATTGTATAACATGATTGTGGTTAGCAGCGCCTTCTGGCTGAAAGATAAAAGACAGTTCACTGATCAGCAAATGCAGCCACAAACAAGTAACTACACAAACACATTATAAAAAAAGTACCCTGCAACCAATGAGACGATAGAGAAGCTGCTGCAAAGCAGGCAACTGCACCAAAAGCTCTTCACCATCTAATTCCCTGGTTCTACTGTACCCCTGCCAATCCACAACACCCAAAACCGAAACCATCAGAAAAAAGAAGTCTAAACGCAAAACAAAGCTCAAAGTAAAGGAACATTTGATACCTTATCCTGCCCTGGGGTAGCTTTAGGAAGACGTTCAGCCTCAGTATCATACTTCAAAACCCTGAAGCACTCAAGCCGTTCCTCAAGAAACAATGCATAAGTACGTACCCAAGCTGAACAATCCCACGCTGTAAAAAAAAAAAAAGGCCAAATTAGCATTCACACTCTATAAAAACCTCCTTTGATAATAATGTAAAAAAAACACTGAATTGAGAACTCACCAATAGGGCTTGAATCATCCTTGAAATTAGAAAGTTGCAAAATCCGACCCCTCTGCGAAAAACTAAGAAGCTCTTCTCGAAATGTAGGGTCTCCTTCCCTTAGAAGCCGGTGAATCACAATCAGTGTCTTCAGTGCAACCTATTGGAAGCGATCAAGTTCATTAACTAGTAACCTAACTTCAAATTCAAATTCTAATCCAAAACCCTAAGGATTACAAAAGTGTTATTTTAAAGTACCGTCCAGTTTCTGGTTTTATGCAAGCGGCGGGAGAGAGCGTGAATACAATAAGCAACATCTGCTCGAGCACGTGTCACTGCCGTAGCCGCGAAGATTTCTGCAAAAGAGATAACAATTACAGATCTAAAGAATTCTCCAAGAAAATAACTGACAAAATAAAAAATGAAAATCACTCACTTCTGAGATGACGATCTTTGGGTGGACACTCGACATGATTCGTGGCTTTGACTATGGCAACATCCAAATCCTATTTTAAAAGAATTAAATTACATCGAAATTTCGAGAAAAGAAAATAAAATCGAATCTATGAGAGAAATGAAAATGAAGCGCGTACGGCGTAATCGCTGTTGACGCGGACAAGGCCGACTTTGGTGGTGTCTTTTAAGGCTCCATAAGCTTTACGCCATGACTGTAGCGTTCCCATCGGAAAGGAGACTCGTTTCAGATCTCTGACTCACTCTAACCGAAGAATCTGGAGAATTATTATTACGTGTCGATGAGTTTTTTTTTTTGGTTTCCGATAAAACCTCTGGGGAAGTTTCACGAGGAATCAGAGAGAGTAACGAAAAGGAGAGAGAGCGCAAAGTGAAGAAGGCACAAGAAAAGGGACGCGATATTAGTTGGACTCGTTCCGGTTTTTCTTTTTTTGTTATGTTATTTTTCCTGATTCAAAGTCAAATTATTCAGACCAGAAATTAAAAGAGGAGTCAAAATAATTATTTGAAAATGCTGATTATTGAATTTTCCGACCACAGAAATGGAATGAAAGGAATTTTCTGTTGATTTATATTAGTTTATTATCTGGCCACTTATAGTATTATTTTTAATTGACATGTAACCAAAGAGAAATAAGATTGGTCTACAAAAAGAAAGAAAAATACAATTCATAAGTTAAAAGGTCACCCAAAAGCATAAGTGGTGATGATACATCTCTGACAGTGCAAATGACCTAACTCATCATCAAAATCGGATCTGCTCCTCTGGATTATCATCTCTTTTTTTTAATACATTATGAAATTGCAAAGCCATGTGTGCCTTAAAGCCCATAAACATATAAGCTTAACAGATCACAGTCACCAATTTCAAAAGGATGATTATTTTTCTGTTTAATAAAAAGCATAGCTTAAGAAAGAGAGAATATGGATGTGAGAGTGAGAAATGTGGATCACTTACCAATTTGTGAAATAGCCAGCTTCATGTTTGAAATATGTTTTTTTACTTTGTGATTTTGATATAATATCGATTGTTTTGCTGCTATAAACCCATAATCTGATAGTTTTCTTCAAATTTGATAATTTTCTTGGATATATATATATATATGGTAAAACGTTGAAATGTGTGGAACATGGACAAAAATGAGATGGGAAATAAACAAAAAAAAAATTATCTTGTTATATCTGAAGCAGAGCTCCAATATTATTGTGAACGTTTCTTCTTGCAGGATTTTCATAGCTTTTTTTTTTTGAACGTTTCTTCTTGCAGGATTTTCATAGCTAAGATTAGTAAAATATGCGACGGATTACTAGTCAAACATATTATTGGGCTTGCTTGTATCTTATGGGTTTGGGTTTCTAAGATTTATATCATGTGATCCATATATCACACTGAAAAAAGTAGAAATAGTGAAACATGGCAGAGAGAAGAAGTGAAGAAAACTAATCATATACATTTTGCTTGTCAATAAGTAGGACTAGTAAGGAGTATAGCCGTATAGGCAAAGTAACCGACCGCTTAGAACATCATAATCTCATAATTTTAACGATTATTTCAGTTGTATATTGGGCACTATAAAAATAATCATAAATAATAAGATTTTAATGCGTACTGCATCAAATAAAAATGAAAATGTTGAATCGCTGTCAATAAGTAATATATACATACTACAGTGTGAACATTCACGAAGCAGGAATCCAGGATTCATAAACAGCAGGACTAATCATTTACATTTTTTGTCAACAAGTAATATATTACATTTCGAGGAACGACGTTAAGCGGACAACAGCGACCCAACGACTAACGTATAAAATGATAATGGGCTTAGGTGATCATACATCGGTAACCATTTTAATAATACTATGGTTAACCAATGATGTAAGAGCATCCGTAGGATTCATGAGAATCCTGCAAATGAAAAATTAATTTGAAAAGATAAGAGAGAGAGTTTTTTAAAAAAAAAAGAATAAGAGAGAGTGTAGAACAACTCTTCTTAAAGAACCATCTCAAACTGCGGAAGGTATCGAAGTTACACCTGTTAAACAAAGAAAAAATTAATTTTATTTAAAAAATTAAAATTAATACTTAATAGAACTAGTAATTTTTATATTTGTTAAGAGACTCATCTTTTATTTACCAGTGCAGATGTTCGAATGCTAACAAAGCTTCCGATTTGGTTAAAATTAAAACACTACATTTGCTCTTCTTTTTGCCAACCTTTGAAGCTTAGGGGACATGGTCCGCTTGGCTAAGCCAATTGTGTTAGCCCCATGGATACTAACTAACATTTTCATCTCTTGGTCTTTCAATTCTATAAGACACAAGCTTCGGATGTTTTATATTGTTTGATTTCAAAAGCATTCCTCATATTTTCTATAACTGTGTATGACTATAAGTTAAAGCAATATATAATATTTGGTTTAAAAATGTATTAAACAAAAAAAAAAACCTTTGAAGCTTAATTTAATTGTAAGAGTCGGTTAGCCAAACCGATTGGTCCTACTACATTTACTTTAGTCGACTCCAAATCTTAAATTATCATATGATACTAATTGGAAATACACAAATCGAAAATTAAACAGACAAAACGCATAGACCACCTAAAATTACTTATGCGACGCATAAACTGCTTACATGCTGCGTACACCTTTGAATTTTCATTCCTGTCTAAACCAATTATTACCACAATAAAAGTATGTTTAGCGCATAAACGCCGTTCAAGCCTAACACGATTTCTTGGACACCGGCAAAAATGGAAACAAAAAGTAAAAGAGAGTGAAAAGTATAGGGTTAACGTGTAAACCTGCTACAACATTGTGGTGTTTTACGTGTGAATAAAGTCAAAATTTGGTCACTAGAATAAGCCTTTTTCTTACATGTAACAAAAGAAGAAAGGTCATGTGTTCAACTATCATTACTTAATGACTTAAAAATGGTTACATTTAGTCATTAAACATACAACTATCGTTTTCTCACGCCTAATCGCTCTAAACCAAACCCCACCCACTCTTAAACAACATTATCAAATCACTAAAAAGGAATTAATCATAAGAACACAACAGAAGCAAATGATCCCAAGAAGCTACTAATCTAAGCCAGTGCCAACTAAGAGAACCATTAGAGAAATGGCAGATTCCGACATAGAGACCAACAGCAACCACTCAACCGCATCAACGACAAGTGTTCATGTTTCAGCTCTTGACGGGATAGTCAACGCAAATTCACTCTTCACAGTTGCAGTCTTTGTGGGAATCACATTCGACCAACCACGTGTCCTCAACCTCGCGGACAGGACAGAGTGCAACGCGGGACTAGACGTGGAACGAGACCTCGTTGTGTTCGAAGTAATCTCGTTTGCATTCTTCCTCTTCTCCTCCCTCGTGGCTCAAGGGCTGAAGCTAACCATCAACTTGTTGAACAGCAAAGAAACCGACGATGTTTTTAAAGCAAATATCAACAGTGATCTGCTTCGTCTCGGTGTGGTTGGTGCAGCTGGTGGGTCCATTTTGGGCTGTGTGTTCCTTCTGTTGTCGATGGTTGAAGTTATTCAGCTCCGTCTCGGGCTGCTCTCTTGTGGTAACTCATTGGCGGTTCATACTGTGTTAGCGCTTGTGATCTTGGTCTCTTCTGCCCTCAGTGTTTATATTTTCACTATATTCTACTCTTTCAGGAAATAACTGATTATATCTTTTTGCATATATAAAAAACTTGATAGTTATAATTTTGTAGAGTAACATATAGTTGTCAAATTAGTGATATAAGTATACACATGTATCTTGGTTACTTACGTACAGAGAAAATAATGTTTAATAAACGTAAGCAAATATGTATGTTTCGGTAAACTGTACCGAGAATGTAAAGTACCTTGCTTGAATCGTTAGTTTGTATTGCTTTCGGTCCATACCTTTGTTGTTGTGGTGTTTGGTGCTTGTTGTTTTCACTAATTGTTCCTCTATCAAAAGTTGAAAATTGGTAATAATATTAACATTTTACTAAAACATAAAAATAAATAAATAATTCAAGAAACTAACCAAACACAATCCACCTATATGGCAAAAGAGACCATATTTAAGGCATCATTATCGCTAGTACGTTCACAAATCCTTAGAATTTTTTTTTTTTTTTTAAAACCATTCACGAAGACTTAGGACACTCCATAAACGTGTGTTAATTAAGGACATTTGACCTCGGTTTTTACAAAAATGTGGGACTCCAACACCTAAGGAATACTCTAAGAGCTCCCGATAATGTTGGTTTTAAAATACTTCATCTAATCATCACAACATGGCTGACAACTTCTTGTCTCGGACTCGAAGGAAGCCACGCAACACACAATTAAGAAGTTCATCTCCATGGAATACAAGCTAAAACAAAATCATATACAGAACATCTCAAATAACTAAATAGGTAATCATGTGAAATATCTGAAAATGCAGATGTGATTATCATTAACATTCAAAAACAGATTGAAGATATCAATTTGATTTAAAGAATACTAAACACACAGATTCATACACAATCTCACTCGACCAGAACAATATCATCAAAATTTATAAGACGAATTCACTTACCACTTCTAAAAAAACATAGCCAGAATATCAAAACCAAAGACTACTTCTAAGAAACCTGTTCTTGTAAGAATGTTCAGAATTAACTAAAACAAATTAGGTTACCAAACTCCAAAATCATTTTATCTAATAGTATCTTTCATCGATGACGTCCAAAATTTCAAAGTTCGGAAACATTCTTATGTACTCACAAACACGTTGAGAGAATCACTTATGAATACCAGGGCTCGATCTAATACGATGAAAAAGTTCCATCGGATTCTCATATACTTCCATATCAAAGACTCGAACATGGCAACGGTTACCGCTTCGATCTAAGGCCGTCTGCAACGGGAGAATGTCACCGATCCTTATGGCTAATCCTTGGGATTAAAAGGATTATTATAATCGATTGTGGTGTAAATATCGACGGATCAATCCTAATATAAGAATTTAGAAGGACTTGATCCTTAGCACACGTGTCGGCTTGTGGTGTGTTCCGCGCCTGTTGTCTTTGGTTTATGAAAAAAAAAATCACTTTATGTTTAACCATTGTATCTTTTTCTTAAATAATGAATTTAATAAAATTTAAATTTCAGTTTTCAAAAAAAAATTATATTATTTTTAAATTCATAATAACTTCATCGTAGGGAACACCATTGGACACTCACTTTTGATAGGAATCCTTAACTATTCCAAAAAAAGCAAAAAAAAAAAAAGATATTACTATAATATTCATAAGGACTCTTGGGTGAGGAACACCATTGCATATGCCCTTACTCCCAGTTCCCAGTCTCTATACCAACCGTTCCATGTAATTATTAGTCTCCAAATTGAAACAAGGTGACATAATTGCCCTTAAATCCCCCTTCGATGTCCAATACGTCTGTGGAATGTTGATGTAGGTCCGGTTATAAATTAAAGAGATTAAAATGCGTGGTTACATTTGGTTGTCATGACAAGACTATTATTATCATTTTCAATCCAAGTTATGATTTAGGAAAACAATATGATTGCATGTCAAGTTGATGGATGGAATCATGATTATTGTCTATATTTGGTAAATTCAAAGTGCTTGTGATGTATTTTGATTTTAAAATACATTACCAAAAGAAGAAGCTAGTTATCAAATCATGTGTTGCTCAAAAAAAAAAAAATGGTTATCAAATCATGTATGACTTTCGTGCAAAAAAAGTATGACTTTCGTGCATAATGAATTTGCTAGATGATTAGTAGGGTATTATGGTATCATCCATTTGACGTAACACGCTATATTATTGCTTTTATATATTTTTATAAAATGTTTTGTTTTGCTTTATTTCCAGTTGAAGTTTAGACGAATTGATGTTGTAGTTCAACTCTTTCCTCCATATCTGAACTTCCGCTCGGATATTATTAATTTTAATTTTAAGTTATGGTTGAAAATAAAAAAATTGATTGGGGTCATTCTGGTTACCCGCTACTCCGCTACGTACCATTAAGCTCCAGCTGGAAAAGTCGCATACAAGTATAGAACGCAAGGTCCATGGTGCTTGCAAGAAGCAAGATCACAAGGTCATCATTATCATTTTATAAACTCTAGTGAATTACTTTAAACATGTTTTAACATTTAAAATATCTAACCACTAAGAATATAACAAGTATACTGAATCTTTTATAACGTAGCACTATTTAATGATAAAGTGACAATTGTATTGAAAGTCTATCATTAGTTATATGTTTCTTCTATTTTCTTTTTAGGGGATGAAAATCCCGAATTTTCACTAATCTAAATCGGCAGTTATTTTGTCAAATCATTAAATTTCCATACAAATTACTGATGATATATGAGAAACAATTAATTCAAATATTTTTTTTCTGAGTTGCTTGTTTGTAAACTATTTTATTTAAAAATATTTGGTGTTAGTAGCTCAACCAACATCGTATGGCCACCCAAAAATGATAATCGATAAGATTCTAAGTTCAAACGTGAGGGGTGAGGAAAATTGTTAGAGAGAACAACAAGACTATATATGCGTAGTTGCTCAAAGACAAGTAATCAAATACGAACTTTTAGTTTTCACAGAGAAACTCAAACGATCACACTGGATAACATTTACATATAGCTCGTTTGGTAATCAGTGTTGCGAGTGTCAAACCTTTTGAATCTTCTTTCGATATTATAAACAGAACCAGCAATTGATTCAAAAGACAAGGTTCGATCTTTTTTCTTTAATATTTTTCTTTTTTAATTAGTAAAGATATTTATACGGTATCCTCGAACAGTTACCGTCACACGTTATCCACACATGCTAATAGTGTAGTGATAAACCACATCATCAAGAGAAATAATTGACGAGAAGTGATGAAAAGATTCCGAGTCTTATCAAATAGATATGCGCATGTCGCCTTCTCGGGCCGCAATCTATCTACATGTCCGCATGTCGGCAAAAACTGCCTTTAATTCATTCGTACCGGCTTTTATTACTTTCTCTGTGTGTAATAATACCACTGCATATGATGTAACAAAATGAGTTCTGTTGAGTCGACCAGTCAATCTTTTAATTGGCTAGTGGGAAAATACATAGAGATAAATCCATACACGAGCCCACCTTTTATTCATGTGGACTTCATGCGTCTTGCACCTGAAACCAACGAAAGCAAATTTGTTTTCCCCTCCTCTTGTTATCTATTTCCAAAGCAAGTTGAAGATGACAATACAAAAAACATTATATAATTATTTGGTTTTGACTCTTTTGACGTGGTAGATCTCGAATCTTATAAACTCAGAGCACTGTGTCCCCTTTCTGGCCAATCGATTCTGCATTTCTGCACACTATTTTCTTACCTTGCACGTGTAGTATTCATGTAATACTATGTACATTTATACAACTACAACGTCTTTTGTTTATTTATTATAGATACATTGTATACTTCTTTGTTTAATAAAATTTTATAGCATACGTATACTTAGAGTGTTGTGTATATCGGGAAGCGAAGTTTCGAGATGTGAATGTGAAGTTCACATGGGCACAGTTTATCCCACTTCTGCATAGATTCCATGAATTACAACTTCTTGGAAATTATGGATAGTACGAGCTTTTTTGAACGCTTAAATGTAAATAATTCAGGTACATAAAAATATAAAGTTTTCTTATTGATAAAAAAATATAATGCTGGGGTTTCCAATAAGCATAAATAATTTGTTTAAAATGTCTAACTTTAGTTCTCTAATAAAAGAAAGCAACTTCACATTAGCAGTGTGTCTTTAAAGTGTAAAACAAACCACTTTTCTTAACCAAATTTCTCAAAATGATCGCAAATTAATATAAGAAAAGCAAAGCGAAGCTAATATTGCATTAATTTAATAAAACTCTATCGCAATACAGCTAAAAGTCGCACCAAGACATGCACAATGGTAATGCCCATCTAATTTAAAAATGAGTCGTCCCCTTTATCTTTTGATCAAAAGATTTCCTGTATTAATCTGAAAAAAGTTTTCCTGTAAATTAATAGAATTTTGGATAATTGCTTGATTTGATTAAACAATAAGTAAGGATATTAACAATAATACTTTTCTGTGGGATCACGTTTGAATGGTGTTAATTCCGTAATATTTTCAGCAATTTTCGATTAAAATACATCTGAGTAATTTTATATATGGAAGCGCTGCCACATTGCGTAGAGGCAGAGCGTGCAGTTCACTTCCAGATCGCGGTGATCATCGAAAGGTGCACACTTTCATGCTTACACGACACGTATGTAATTTCCAGGCTGTCTAGAGCTTACGTACAGCCACACGACTTTCTCTGCTACGTACGTCGCACGCGCCACCGTTAATTTAGTTCATTAGTTATTTAATTTCAGTGGTTGGAAACTACCGTTTTATTTCATGTATTTTTAGTCCTTATTTACTGTAACATCCCAAGTTGTTGTTATTATTATTTGTAAAATCATTTGTGTGAATGGCAAATTATATATAAGTATTTCCATTTTCTGGTCGATTGTCACTGTCCTATTCTTCCATTCAAAAACCCTAAGCATCATTTCACTTGTTTTTATGTTTTTGTATTAAATAGATTTAATATGATAAAAATCGAACAAAGTTGACTTGAACCCAGTTTCAGATTAGTTAAAAACAGTTAAAATAAAATTAGATTTTGATTAAACCCACAAGTAAGATGAAAAATTTATGTTTACTATCTTATGAGTATTGTGGACTAGTAGAAATCATCTGATGTTTACAGATAAATCTTTCTCGAAAATTGAGGTGTTCGTAGGTAGAAACTGTAAAAATATTAAGAGTGACATAACTTTAAGGCGTGTGCAAAACCAACCTCAGATTCACCTTAAAATGTTCTGCTAGTTTCCTCTAAATCCAGATACCTCAGACATTTTTTCTTTGCTATTTTGACGCTGCTTAGCATAGTGCGTCTGGGAGGGGGGGGGGGTAGGCTGGTTATGCTGTGATCCTTTGGGATCTTGGGATCTATAGTACTACAGGGTTCAACTTCATGTAATGTTGTAGGAGTAGTCTCTGTTTTAGCTGCTGAAACAAAAGTTATGAAAGTCGGACTAAAAACGGTCATAGAAATCTCATCACTCTCGTCACATGAAACAAGTTATGATAGCTCTCAAATGGATACTCCATGACATTGTTGTGTTGAGTTTTTCCCTATCATTTATCTCGTTTCATTTTATTCTCCGTAGTTGTAATGTAGCGGCTGATGCATTGCCAAACTTTGGCTACTGCTCTTACATATTTCTCTAGTATGTAAGACTTTATTTAAACTACTCAAGTAATGGTTTGACCAAAAAAATATTGTTGTGAGTATTAAGACCATCGGTACACCGTCACCGTGACCTAAATTTCATAATTATTCAAAGATTTACACAAGAAAAATAAAATTATAAATCTTGATAAGCTAGGAAAACGATGAATCATTATAATTCTGGAATTCATGCAATTCAGGTGCCCCTACCAACTATAAATGGTCTCCCTGCCACTTCATATCAATTGATGGCAATTCAATTGTTTGTAACTCCATTTTATTTATTTGTATTTTCTTTAATTATTGTGATTTTTTGGGTATGTTTTCTATAAATATTTATTTGTATGTTTTGCTACAAAAACACTAATTTGTTGTGACAGATGATTTGATACCATGCTCATTTCCTGTCTTCCACCCAAAGGAAAAACCAATGGGAGAACTTGATTGCAATCAATAAAAGAGAAATGCGAAGATATTCGTGAAGTTTTTTAACTGTGTTTGCTCTAAACTGACAAATTTCTTAATCGTCTTCCGACTACTTATATTCAACATGACCTTGACGAATTACTAGCAGTTAACAATACTGGTCAAGAACACAGATCAAGTAGCCTGAGACCCAAAGAGCTTGGCAATAACCAAAACGTCATTATATAATTCTTTAAACTAATATAAAATACCAGTTTAGTCACTATTTCGTCAACAGCAGACTACTAAAGTAAATGATTTACTAAAATGTATCAAGATGATAACTTATTATGGGCACATTAGGCAACTGATGTAATAATATTCCGATAATAGATATCTTTACAAATATTTCTGAATATATATTAGGTCTACCAGATCATAATAGCTATCTATGTAAGGTTTATCTGTACAATGATAATCTCTAAGTGATTTTCGCAGGGGAAGTATGAATTTAACCCAACCAAAAAAACAGTTTGAAGCAAATAAAAAGGAAAAAATACTAAGAAAGTGACGTGACATTGTAAAATGTAACCATGAAGTTAAAAGGGATAGAGATGAATAAAAAGGACCAGAGAAAAGGGACCGTGACAACGCCGTCAATGAAGCAGACTCAGGGCCTACCGTTTAAGTCTATGAAAATAGGTCACGTGTTCAATCACCTTAATTGTAGGGACCACAAAATGAACGGCGTTCGGTTAATCAAAAGCTATACCGTTCGATTGATGGTGCGGACCCATTTACACGTGGAGCCACCATGTGCTGTCAGTTCGAGTTTGCCGAAGGGTACGAATATCTTTAATAAATTCTATTTTTTAACAGCTGATATTAAAATAGTCCGTTAATGACGGCGTCAAGCAATGGACGGAATCTCTTGAATGATTTGACATTGACGGACGCGGCCGGTAATGCTTAAAACCGGGTTTTCTTGTCGCACGATGGTCCCAAGTCCGGTTTAATTTTTTCAATTGTTCGAGAGAGTATTGTGAAAAGTTACTCCTACTAATGTTTGCTGTAATAATTTACATTCATTACTCTCACTTACCTGTAAAGGATCCCTACTGGCTACTGACTTTAGGGTTTCATGCTTGGAAATTTATGTAACTGAAACTTTAAAACAAACAAATGACGTAGATTAAATAATTTAATGTGTATTTAGATGTCAAATAGCTTCCCGTTAAAAAGGTTAAACAGCGTCTTGTTGTCTGCGTAACTTTAAAATGCTAGTTATATTATACCTAGACTGAAGTAATCGTAGATTAGCATGTTCATTGTTCACCCAAAGAAATGTATAGTTAAACCTTCTCAAGTAGTATGTGAGTGATCATTATGTAATTGTACGCATTTTGAAAATTAGAGAATAAATTATAGGTCTAGTTTAACTTCAGAAGTTTTAAAACGACTCGTAAACTGAAACGCATAGGTTTGATGATTTCCCAAAACCCAATTACAGAATCTTTTTTAGAATTTTGAATTTGCATGTAGTACTATTACTTGAAATTTACTGTAAAGTACTGTTGTTGTAGTGTTGTTTTTTTTCCCGAGTCGTACGCCTTTAGATTAATGTTTTCGATGGCTGGGGTTAACAAGTTTGCTGGAAAAAGTAACAAAATAATTCGTATAAATTCATTATTCCGAATGGTAAAACTATTATAGAAGTGTATAGTTTATTCTCTGTTCAAAACCTGCCACAGTGAATTTATTTTTCCGATTTAACCCCAAGGCATGGTCGGTTGAATTATTATTATTACCATCGAACCTGGGAACTTAAGCAGAGGGTATATGAACTGAATTCAGCTTTTATGAATTATAATTATCCACTGGAAAAGCAGCTTCAGTTCTCCATCAAAAGAATCAACTAAAAAGCCCTAAATCTGTATTTAAAATTCTGATAAAAGGTTAATGATTCTTAGCCTTCTTAATACTTTATTTTTTGACTACATAAAGAAACTCAAATACTAAAACGTCGGTTTTAATACATGTAGTAGATCCACGAAATTTTAACAACTCTAGCAAATCTCGTGATTTAAATTTCACATATACCATGGATAGCAAAATAAGTATTTAATCTTCTTCAAAAATTAAGTGAGATTGAATTTTTTTATAAATAAAGTTAAATCGCAGTAAATTTTCTTTCTTTTTACACCGTTTTTTACCTTAAATATGTGAAAGTTACGCTGTACTAACAAAATTAAATATTTGTATATTCTCAGCCTTATCGGTTTGGAGGTGTAGATGCATAATTCATAGGCTGTCGAGCCCATCAACACCATTCTTTTATTTTAATTTAACAAATATCTTCATTTTCTCTGGTAAATAAAAATTCATCAATTATTTTCAGAATTATTTATATTTTCGTATGATCGATCATTGAAGTGGTAGTAGCAGTGAAAAGCAAAGCAATCCCCACCCAATACTCGATTGCTCAAAGATTCTTCACCTTATTAGTCACTCACATGCTCCTCTTCTTCCTTACCCAACACAAAAAAAAAAACACACAAACCCTAGATCCACGACCAGAACCCAAAACCAGACCGATCTGAAAATCAACTACCCTAACCAAACCAGATCAGAAATGAAGAGAGATCTTCATCACTTCCAAGCTCCCAACCACGGGACATCATCAATCCCCGGTTCCTCCACTTCCTCCCCCGCGATTCTCAGTAAAGACAAGATGATGTTGGTCAAAGAAGAAGAAGACGACGAGCTTCTCGGTGTCTTGGGCTACAAAGTCAGGTCCTCGGAGATGGCTGAAGTCGCTTTGAAACTCGAGCAGTTAGAGACGATGATGAGTAATGTCCAAGAAGATGGATTAGCTCATCTCGCTACCGATACTGTTCATTACAACCCCGCTGAGCTTTACTCTTGGCTTGACAACATGCTCACGGAGCTTAACCCACCCGCTACTGCTGCCTCCGGGTCAAACGGTTTGAATCAGATTAATAACAACTCCTTCTTTAATGATTACGAACTCAAATCCATCCCTGGAAACGCGGTTTGCGCGAGATCTAATCACTTCCCGATTGATGATGATTCCACCAACAAACGTTTGAAACCATCTGATGCAATGGTCACATCTCCATCACAGGCCGTTACAGGAACAACAACCGTAACAACAACCACCGAGTCAACTCGGTCTTTGATCCTGGTCGACTCGCAAGACAACGGAGTGCGTCTAGTCCACGCGCTCATGGCCTGCGCGGAAGCCGTACAGAGCACAAACCTAACCCTAGCGGAAGCTCTCGTCAAGCAGATCGGTTTCTTAGCCGTGTCGCAAGCCGGAGCCATGAGGAAAGTCGCTACTTACTTCGCCGAAGCCCTCGCGCGGCGGATCTACCGCCTCTCTCCGCCGCAGACGCAAATCGATCACTCCCTCTCCGACACTCTCCAGATGCATTTCTACGAGACCTGCCCGTACCTCAAATTCGCTCACTTCACCGCCAACCAAGCCATCCTCGAAGCCTTCGAAGGTAAAAAAAGAGTCCACGTCATCGATTTCTCGATGAGCCAGGGACTCCAGTGGCCCGCGCTTATGCAAGCGTTGGCGTTGCGAGAAGGTGGGCCCCCGAGTTTTAGGTTGACAGGGATCGGTCCCCCCGCGGCGGATAACTCTGATCATCTCCACGAGGTCGGGTGTAAGTTAGCTCAGCTCGCGGAAGCGATCCACGTGGAGTTTGAGTATCGTGGATTCGTGGCTAACAGCTTAGCTGATCTGGACGCGTCGATGCTTGAGTTGAGACCGAGCGAGACGGAATCCGTGGCGGTTAATTCTGTTTTCGAGCTTCACAAGGTGTTGGGCCGTTGCGGTGGGATGGAGAGAGTGTTTAGCGTTGTGAAAGAGATTAAACCGGTGATTTTCACGGTGGTTGAGCAGGAATCGAGTCATAACGGACCGGTTTTCTTAGACCGGTTTACTGAGTCGTTGCATTACTATTCGACTTTGTTTGATTCGTTGGAAGGTGCGCCGAGTAGTCAGGATAAAGTTATGTCGGAGGTTTATTTAGGGAAACAGATTTGTAATTTGGTGGCTTGTGAAGGTGAGGATCGTGTGGAGAGGCACGAGACGTTGAGTCAGTGGTCTAACCGGTTCGGTTCGGCTGGTTTTGTGGCGGCGAATCTTGGGTCTAATGCGTTTAAGCAGGCGAGTACGCTTTTGGCTTTGTTTAATGGTGGGGAAGGGTATCGTGTGGAGGAGAGTAATGGGTGTTTGATGTTGGGTTGGCACACTCGACCGATGATAACCACCTCCGCTTGGAAGCTCTCGGCGGTGCATTGAGTTGACACGAAGGAGAAGGTTTGTGGTGGTATGGGGAGTTGACTCGAAGCCAACTGTGTTGATGTGGTGAGTTGACTCGAAGCAGACGGTGGTGGTGAGGTGAGGTAACCGGTTGTTTGAGCTAAAATCAGTGGACCGGTGGTGACATATGTTGGGACCAGACCTAAACCGAGCTGAAGAGAACCGTTTTGGCTTTTTATTTATCTATTTTCACCTGTTTAAAATTTTTATATATGTTTTGTTAGGTCAGTTTTAATATATGCTTTTTTTGGGGATGAGTCAATATGCAGAGCATGTATTTACTAAATATTCATATATTCAATAAACCTATGTTTGTTCACAATTGAATGTTAAAATAATTTTGACCAAACATGGTGAACTAATAACAAAACCTCGGCCGAAGAAATCTGTTAACTTCACAATAAATCAATAGCTAGTGATATTAGATATTTCTAAATTGTTAATGAGTTTTTATTGTAAAGATGATAAAGAAAAAAGATTGAGAGCGAGAGATATTATTTATTACAAAGAGCTGACTACTTAAGGGACACTTTGAAGAAAAACTTTGTGAAACTTTATTGATAGTGTTTGATGTAACGAATTTTTGCTTACATATGACTAATTTCTTATTGGCTCTGGTTGTAATGCCACGTATGAAGCGGGGATTTCATATCTGTATAATTAATATTTTTAATGAGTATTAATTAGATCTACAAAGCGACTATTGGATCCGATGTTTTAAAATCTTTTATAATGTAGAACATTTTGTTTGCGTGTCTCTGTACCTTATTAACGTGTTTCTATTTCGTTTTACATAAGGAATAAACAAAATCTCGTACATAGACATACGTGATATATATAAGATATATAATGTGTTTTAAGTGTTTTTTTCTGTGTGCACAGTTTAGTGTTCTACCTACATGTATCTTTTTGAAATCTAAAATCTGGTAGATGCATACTTTATGTTGAAAGTACATAAATATTACATTAAACCGCCGGAACAATTGAAAAAATAGACGTGATTATAATTGTTTAAAATGCATACACGCATTATGAGCTCGATGTTCTTAAAAAATAACTCAAAAGGTTGCGAGTTATTTTTGTTAGGTATATGATTAGTGTATGACCACACGCCAGCCAGTTACAAAAAGGATTGAACCGACGCATATCAATATTTTTAAAATTAATTGCATAATAATCTTCTTTAACAGTGAATAAAAGGCCACATAACTTTCTAGCTTGGTAGTGTATCCTTCTGGGTTGGGTTTGCTTAAGTCATTGATTCTTTGGTTATCTTTACTCTCATGTTCTTCAGTACTGTCAGCGAGTTATGATCATTCCATCGGTTTCAGCTTTAAATATGTGGTTCTCTAATGTTTATTTCTTGTATTATCCTATCTTATTGTTATTTTCTCTCTTTTGGGTTATTGCTTCCGGAAATATTACTATTTTTTGCCGGTTTCATTATTTACAATGTATTTTATTATGAAAATTTAATAAATTTTTGAGTTAAAATTTTTAAGTCTGAACATTTGGGTCTCTGGATCGGATTTGGTTCATAATTTGTCGGGTTCGGATTTTTGAGTTCTTAAATATTTGAGGATAATTAGATTTTTTTTATTTATGTTCGTTTCATGTCATATAGGATCTGGATCGATTCAGCTTGATTTGGATCTTGTTAGATCCGAAACGGTTTGAATTTTAGATATTTTGATTTAATCGGATTACTAAAACTCATCGGTTCAGATTTAGTTTGGAATTCGGTCGGATCCTATCCGGATCGATTCAGAAATCAATGAGATCTAGTTTTGAACATTTTTTAGAAATTTTCATATTTATATATATATATATATTAGTTAATTTGTGGGATAGTTATCAGTGCTCTGATGTGGTCTGGTGGTGGTATTTCAGCAGGAGTTTGGACTTCTATTGTTGGATTTGATTTTCTTGATTTAAGTTTTAGTTGATATTTAGTGAATTACTAATTCCAAATACTCATATTAAAAATGTTAGTTTTGGTCAAAAGAAACAATTAATATAAATAAGTCATACTACTACCTTAAATTAGCACTCGAAAATAACTAAGGTCCAACATTTTTAGGCTTAAAACTAGTTCAAATAGATTATAAATAGGTTCTTAATCCTGATATATATTAGAGGTTTCACATATTTTAGATATCCATTAAATTTTAAGTTCACGTTGGGACGGATTTAAGATCCATGAGTTCTCTACAATAAAATCTAACGAGATAACTAAGATAGTATTACTCGTATTCGATTCAAACCAGTTTGGGTTTTCGACTCCAAGTTAAATGCCCATGCTTATATGTAGAGTTTTTATATTCTCTACAAAATGCAATAATTTATGTTAATTTGATACGAAGGAAGGCCCCACATGCATAAAATGCTTTTAACCACCAAGTTGCCAATTTTCCTTTGACACCATCGAATTCTCCTTTTCACAGATTATTTTTTTCACTCTTTCACATCGAATTCCAATATTATATTATAAGGTCCATATATTAGTCCCTCATTGTCCTCTCAAATATTTCATCGCAGTATTTTATTATTATATATTTTATATACGTCTAACCATATAGAAACATTGAATTTCTGCAATGTCTGCAAGATTCGATATTTTCACAACTTTTATAATAGTGCGAATCGAATTTGCATTTCGCTTATCCACAACTATTATTTTTGGCAGCTAACACAATGCACTACAAGAAAACTCGTCCATTACTAGGACGGGTTTTCCTCGTTAGTTCCTAGTAAATGGCCTTTTACTAGGAACTTACGAGGAAACGCGTTTCCTCGAAACACGTTCATCGTAAAGACATTTTCCTCGTAAGGTTGTAGCGAATTTACGAGGAAAGCTTTCCTCGTAAAGGCGTGGTAATATTTTCCTCGTAA